>CAJNDS010001791.1:65000-160000 GCA_905221605.1 Symbiodinium natans
TGCTTTGTCCTTTGTGGCTTCTGCAGCCAAACGTGTGCGCATCAGGGCCAGCCTCCCAGAACTCCCGCTGGGTCTCAGCCGTCTGCCTGGTCATATCGCAGCATGGACAGAGCTACTGAAGGGCCTGTGCGATTTTCCACTGCCATCAAAGAGATTGCACACAAAAGATGCAGGACGCGTGCTAGCTCCTCAGCTACTCTTCCGAACGCCAGCTAATCTGATCAGATAAAATGATGCTGGTAGTTGACACTGCATGTGCTCATGTACAAGAGTGCTATGCTTGAATGCGCCATAAGCGACTATACCGTATATAGCATGATCTATCCTGTACCAGGGACATCACATTAAAGAAAGATTCTTAAGGAGCGCAAGTTGCCGGACACCTCGGTTTGAGCGCCTGGGATCTGGGCTTTGACGCTTTTGGGCTTTTGCTGCGGAAGCTTTTGGGGTTTTGCTGCGGAGAGAAGGGGAGGGAGGGAGAGGGGAAGCATGAGGAGGGGGCAGGGGAGGGCAGGGGAGGGCAGGGGAAGGGAGGAAACAATACTGTATGCTGCGCAAGCGCAGCTCCATCATCTTCTGCTTCTCCATCTTCTGAAGCATCTGCAACCTCATACTGCGTGCGCACCCCCGCTGCATTACGAAAAGCCTAGAGCTTCAACTTACCCAAACGTTTTCTCCTATCAGTTCAGTCCTACAACGGGTGCAACATGAAAAAACTTGATAAACATCAAAGAACAAACAGGCCACATAAAGAGAGTCATAGACATCAAGAAAACTTGAATAAGCAGTCAAAAGCTACGACATGCAGCATTTCTAGCTGTTTTGCGGGCTCCAACCAGCTGAGAGATGCAGCATTTCTGGCTGCGTTCGTCTGCTTGTTCCCGATTTCCGGGCTCGATTCCACGGCTCCACATGCTGTAATTCCAGCATTTCATTTGGACACTGCCCACTTCTCGCATGATGGGTTTGGAAAGGCTTGTTGCACCAAACACCAAGACAAGCGAGGTACTACACCACGACGACGACGACGACGACGACGAATCTGAGATTCAGTAGTAGCACGATGAATAGCACGACGAATTTTCCAACGAAAACCATTTCAAAGCCAAACAGCAAATCCCGGACGACCAAGGGACCAGAGCACCACACCAGAGGACACCAGAGGATCACGGGACCAGAAGCTGCCAGAAGCACCCAGCAGAACAGCGGGACCAGGGGTCCGGAAGAACCCAAAAGACCAGAGGAACAGAAGATCGACCGGAGAAATCTAGCAGCCATCCTAGCATTTATTGTTTTTGATGCTTATCTCGCTTGCTTTTCTTGATGCTTTCCAGTTTTTCAAACCAACTCGAAAAACACAGTTGTCAAGTATCCACTTTGTCACCACTCTCCTGGTGTTCGCGAGCCAGGCATCATACATTAAAACTCCTAGTCATAAGGTCACCCAGAGAAAACAAGCATGATCTTTGCGAGGTTCTGCACAAGCGCCCTTGAGCTTGAGCAAGCCCTTTTTCTAACGGTGTCTGAAACAATGAAAGCAGCCTCTCCGCCTGTTCCCGGTGCTTGGCGTCGAGTTGTCTCACCTGCCTTGGCATGCACATTTCGTTGCATGGGAGTTGTAGCAAAGAAAGCCGCACCGACTACATCCAACACGTGAAGCGAGAATCGAAGCAGCACCAGAAAGGCTCAACCATCGGCTTTGCTTTTCCAGACTCAGAAGGCACCGTCTGAATTTAGGACGCTGTCGTCGTAAACTTTAGCGGCAAGTTCTTCTTGAGGAGCCAAAAACTCATCAGAACATGCATACGGGCAAATAGAAGAATAGTTGCACGAATGAGTTCCTGAGCCCACCCCGTTCCAAATCCCAATCCCCCACTCGACAAGTCGACGTGTTCTGCTTCAACACTCGAACCAAATGCCCAGTAAGACTTCCCCCTGCTCATAGAGTGTGGAAGTCTTCGCAGCTCTTGCCAGGCCACTCCTCCATCGACGGGACCGCCGCCGCCTGATGATTGAGGGCTCAAAAACTCAGATCTCCCTTCCTGCAGGATCCCTATGTAGCACGTGCAACACCCCGCAACCCTGTCGGGCACTTTCCTGTGTGTCCAGTTCGCCCTTTGTAGCGCCTAGGATTATGAGTTTTTCTTGAGCCAAACATTAAGTTTCGGCAAAACAAAAAATTGTCGCTAAACATCTTCCTAAAATCATCCTTCGGGCTCTTCCTCAAATCATCCTCCCTCCACATTCCGGCTCCCCAATCTTTTCCTAAGACTCATCCTCCAAATTATCCTCCACCTCATCCTAAATTATCCTATGTGAAAATTCCGGCTTCCCAATCTTCCTAAAATCATCCCAAAAATGTCCTCTACCTCATCCTAAAATCATCTTATGTCAAAATTCCGCCTTCCCAATCTCCAAAATCATCCTCCTAATTATCCTCCGCATCATCTTCCTAATCTTCCTAAACATATCCTAAAAATTATCCTCTATCTCCTCCTACTGTAGCATAGGATTATTTTAGGATGATGAAGCGGACATACGAAGCAAGGCGGAAATATTTGAGGAAAAGGGAAAGGATGATTTCAGGATGATGACGCGGACACAAAAAGCCGGCAGGACACGCCCGAAGATGATTCGAGGCAAGGAAAAAAGCAAAGGATGATTAGGATGATGGCAAAGAGGAGAAAAGTAGGGACGATAATGCCAGAGGATATTTCGAGGAAACAAGGAGGATGATTTTAGGATGAAGCAGACAGGAAAATGACGGAGGATCACACCAGAGGATGATTTTACGAAGATGCTTAGCAAAAAAAGAAGATTTGGTGTCCCCAGAATTTGGCTGAATAAGACTCATAACCCTAGGACTCCCCCTGCACGCAAGCCTTGGTCTCCGTGTCCAGGCACATGATTGTGGCCTCTGCATCCCGTCACAGCCATGGACACCACACATTAACAGCAATCTGAAAACCACTGCCTGTACAGAAAAATCAAAAAGATTGTGCCCGAAGGGTCCCGAAGGGCTTCCCTCAACTAATCCCTAGGTTGTCAGAGGGCATCACGCGAGGTTGATACTGAAGGGGCTTAATGAGCTTGGATGCTAAGCTACGATTTTCTGCCAAGCAATTCACTCCCAATTTTTTGCAGTATCCTCAACATAAAGTCCCCGCCATCGGGGCCAACCACACCAGGTGGTTGGGTAGTTACACGGTCCCTTCGTATGGTATTCAGGGCCCACGAAACTACCCTTAGAAGCCCTGGATTGCGGGATGATAGTTCGAGTGCAGGGTACTCGGCACCAGGACGGGGGTCACATGGCATCTGCAAACCCACCCCTAAGCAAAAAAACAACCCCTGTAGCCGCCTTTGGAATTGGGTCAACGATCGCGTCGACAAGCTGACAAGCTCTGAGCAAAGAACGGCTGCACGACCAGCACACGTTGGGATTTCCCTACGCCCTGAAATCGAAGCATCTTGGCTTGGGGGCCTATGAATCAACAACACTGGCACCTTCTACACTGACCCCGTTCTGCCATGTTTGTCCCATGTTGGGTTCCGTGCACAAATCCAGACCTGCAAAGTCCGAACCCACGACACAACATGAACCTCAAAACATCCGTTGAACAAGCCCGAATACACCAACCATGCAGCCAAGCACTGCCGCCACTTCGGAGGGCGGCACAAGCAGACAAACCAAGCGCTGTCTCAAGCTCGTTCTCAATGCTCAAAATCATCGTCAAAAAGCCCACGCAGCGATCCAGCATAGAATTCACTAGAAGTACTTCCCAAACCCCGAAAGGCTGGCCAAGGACAGGACAACGTCGATGGCGAGATGGCGAATGGACGACGCCTTCCTGAGTACTTGCAACTAACATTTCAGAATCAACCAACAGAACCTCCTAAACTCCCAAATTCCCTAAACCCCCGAAAACAATAGAAGTTTCTGGATCTGGGCTGGTGACAATTTCCGGCTCTGGACCTGCACTTGACAAATCCCCGCGCAAGCATGCGCAAGAGCGTGCGCGAGTGCAACACGGGACATCAGGTGCATCAGGGCTTCTCCTAGGCTTGAGCCAAACAGCAGAGCACCACGAGAACAACTCCCTGAAGCCTTCTCACAGTGCAGTACCCTGCAAAAAAAATGTGAATGTTGGAGGGCTGCGTCAGGCTCGCCACAGCTTTTTTTGCCACTGCTGTGATGGTTGACGACCCCATACAATCTGCTCGTTTCCACAACACACAGAATCTGCGCTATGCAGCTTCCTGGGTCCTAGATCCGAATGCACCAAGAGCTGTGCACACTAAGGGTGCATCTGGTGCTGCCGCTTGAATTCCAGGTATTTTTGTTGGCGTGCAGGGCACATCACAAATCAAGCCTGGTATAAATTCCACTCGACAAAACAAGCCCTCCCTTGGAGGGACCTGCCGCCGAACATGTACATGCGCTCACGGGGCGTTATCCTGTGCAGAAGTCCCTGAGCCATGTATGGGCACTAATGTCAGCAGAGGCTGCAGACATTGTTTGTCATCATGGTGACTATGTATGCTACTTCCTTGTTGCTGATGCGTTAAAACCTGCAACCAGGCTCGGATGCGCAGGTGGCAACTCGGCCTTGACTGTCTCTGCCTCCAGCAGCCCTCTCCGTGGCTACCCACTATGCCAGAAGGCAATACAAATTGGAGTGTGTGTTACTGCAACTTGCCCGCAACTCGCAGCTGGCATCCCATGTGAGACCACACGAAACCTACGGCCTAGATGTGGTAGTTGAGCAACAGCAATGGCAAGTCAAAGCAGGGCAACAACCACAGCAAGATTAAATGTACTTGGTGAGTACTTCAGTGCGATAGCAGTTGTTGGACGGGCACGTTTCACTAGGATCGGACTCACGCTGCAAGAGTCTCCACATGCACGATCATCGAATGCCTGCCTCGATGTCAAGCATGTTTAACATGAAAGGAACATGCAAGCTTACCAGACAAGTCTGCCAACCCTCAACCCTCAGCGTGGACAAGCAGAAAAATTGTCTTGCCGACATCTTGACACTCCTTGTGACTTGGATTTGTTGACTGCCTCGACGCGGAAACCACACCTCGCAGACAGCATTGTTAACAGCGATGCTGTGAGACTTTGCATTGCTGGAAGACCTTGCTGGAAAAATACGACGCAGACATCTCCTGCTATCTCAGGAAGCATGCAAGTTGTATCTTGTAACGCAACGACCCTATGCCTCTATAAGTAGTTGCGGGCGTTGATCAACACTAGTTCCTGTGAGGGAAACATTCTCTTTTGCGAATCTTACGCAGCACACAGATCCAATGCCGTGCAAGCTTTGGATATGACATATGCAGAACAGCCACCCCACACACCAAGCTTTGCAAACGCCACAGGCAGAAGCCGAACCCAATACAGATCCCCACAACACCCACCCCATGTGTCGAGCTGAAAGAAACACGCACGCCCATTTGCGCAGTAGATCACAATAACAGCCAGTCTAGATCCGCGCAGCTGGCACCCGCCGTAGCCAGGCAGCCACACTGATGTATCGAGCGTATCCCCACTACAGCCTGGCCTCGCCCACCTAGTTGCGACATGTCTTTGTACACACGCAAAAATCTACACCGGTATCTACACACACAAGGACACATCTGCAGTGAGTCTGTTTCTACAAATGACAACGCCAACGTACGCAAGACATACCTTTCGAAGCTTTGGAAAGTTTTTGCAAACCTGAGCACCCAAAATGACAATTCGCAAGCAGTGTTCCCCTTAAGCTTTTGGAAAACGGAGCTCCCAAAATGTTAAATCGCAAGCAGTGTCCCCCCTAAGTTGTTGGAAAACGGAGCTCCCAAAATGACAAGTCCCCCTTACGTGTTTTTTTTGAAAACCGAACTTCCAAAATGACAAATCGCAAGCAGTGTCCCCCTTAAGCTTTTGGAAAACTGAGCTCCCGCATTTTAAATACTAGTTTAGATCGTTTAGGTGGTTTCGGGCCTTTCTACCCTGTCCCCCTGGCCCCCCCTGGCCCGCCTGGCGCCCCTTTGGTTGGCTTAAATAAGGTTTATTTGGAAGCTAGGGCTCGGGTTTTGCCCATGGCAAAGAGAGGATGGTATTCGTCTTCATCTTTCCTCTCTTTCTTGTCTTCCTTCTCTCTTGTTCGTTTCCCTTTGAAATACAAAACCAAAGGAAGAACAATAAACATGAAAGGAACTCGCTTTCTTTTTCCGCTTGGAACAATGAAAAGAACCGAGGAAACAGGGCGAGAGGAGGGATATGCTGAAGCATGGAGAGGGGCCACGGGCAAGCAGCCGACCCCACTCACTTTCCCGAACCGTTAGAAATGAGTCACTGCTTGTGTTGAGGGGCACGGAGCCGTGACTCATTTCAGGGCTTGAAATGAGTCATGTGCAGGGCCTAAAACTTGAAGTCTCCCAGGAGGAGGGATTTTAAAATCTAGGGACATTGATTTTTCTGGATTGTCAGGATTTTATGGAATTTAAAGAGTTTGAGGGGGCACGGAGCCGTGACTCATTTCAGGCCCTGAAATGAGTCACTGTGTGTGTTGAGCGGGCACGGCCCTGAAATGAGTCACTGCTTTCGTTGAGGGGGCACGGACCCTGAAATGAGTCACTGCTTGCGTTGAGGGGTCACGGAGCCGTGACTCATTTCAGGCCCTGAAATGAATCACTGTTTGTGTTGAGGTCCAAAGAGGCAAATCGCAAGCCCTGGTCCCTAAGATTGTGGGTTGGGTTTTTGCTCCAAAGAATCAGATCGCAAGCCCTGGTCCCGAGATTTTTTTGGCTCCAAAGAGTCAGATCGCAAGCCCTGGTCCCTAAGATTTTGGGCTCAGTTTCTGCTCCAAACAAAGAGTATACAGAGTCAAATCGCAAGCCCTGGTCCCTAAGATTTTGGGTTCAGTTTTTGCTCCAAAGAAGCAAATCGCAAGCCCTGGTCCCTAAGATTGTGGGTTGAATTTTTGCCCCAAAGAGTCAGATCGCAAGCCCTGGTCCCTAAAATTGTGGGTTGATTGTTTTGGAGCAAAAACTGAGCCCAAAATCTCAGGGACCAGGGTTTGCGATCTGACTCTTTGGGGCAAAAACTCAACCCACACTCTTAGGGACCAGGGCTTGCGATTTGCCTCTTTGGAGCCAAAACTGAACCCAAAATCTGAGGGACCAGGGCTTGCGATTTGACTCTTGGAGCAAAAACTGAGCCCAAAATCTCAGGGACCAGGGCTTGCGATCTGACTCTTTGGAGCAAAAAAACAACACAAAATCTTAGGGACTAGGGCTTGCGATTTCACTCTTTGGAGCAAAAACTCAACTCACAATCTTAGGGACCAGGGCTTGCGATTTGACTCTTTGGAGGAGAAAAAAAACAAAAATTGAACCCAAAATCTTAGGGACCATGGCTTTCTTAGGAGCAAAAATTGAACCCAAAAACTTCGGGACCAGGGCTTGCGATCTGAGGTCTTTGGAGCAAAAGAGTTAAATCGCAAGCCCTGGTCCCTCAGATTTTGGGTTCAGTTTTTGCTCCAAAGGGCAAACCGCAAGCCCTGGTCCCTAAGATTGTGGGTTGAATCTTTGCCCCAAAGAGTCAGATCGCAAGCCCCGGCCCCTAAGATTTTGGGAACTGAGCTCCCAAAATGATAAATCGCAAGCAGTGCCCCCCCTTAAGTTTTGGTAGAATGAGCACCCAAAATGACAAATCGCAAGCAGTGTCCCCCTTAAGTTTTTGGAAGACTGAGCACCCAAAATGACAAATCGCAAGCAGTGTCCCCCTGAATTGTTTGGAAAACCGTACTTCCAAAATGACAAATCGCAAGCACTGTCCCCCTTAAGTTTTTTGGAAAACGGAGCGCCCAAAATGACAAATCGCAAGCAGTGTCCCCCTTAAGTTTTTGGAAAACTGAGCTCCCAAAATGACAAATCGCAAGCAGTGTCCCCCTTAAGTGTTTGGGGAGGTTTTGGTTCTAAACATGTTAATTTTGGGTAGTTCCCAAGATTGTCAATCAGCTGAGACGGGGGAGGCCTTGGCAGCCGCATGAGCTGAAACCCCTCAAACCCCAAGACCCTAAGCACGCACTGATTCTGATCAGGACGTGTTTGTACACGAGGGGCCACGTTAACTTTCTAAAGCCCCTAGTAGGCAAGCTACTGGTAGCTTGAACAAGCACATACGCAAACAAAAAATTCGCTGTGCAACTTACACCAGCGCATATAAGGTATGGGCCTTTCATACAACTTTCCCGGGCTGCTCAGCTTCCCTATGCTGGGCACAGCGCTCTACCATGGCCGCCCGCAGTTTGCCAGGCATGGCCGCCTAGGCATAAGCCGTTCAACCAGGTGTCAAATCAGGAAACGCTTGTGCGCTGAACTGTCCGAGGCACACCGCGCATCCAGCTGGAGATGACTGGTCTTGACCTTATGAAGGTAGGTTCGTAAGCACACCCGCTGGCAAGGAGCCATTTATCTAAATTGAGTGCCCAGCGCAACGGTCATTGAACTCACTGACCATGAGGTATCGCCTGATGCACTCGCTGAGTCCAGGCAACATGACTCATTTGTGCACTTGAGCACTCACGCACAAGCATCTAGGGAAACGTATTTCATTAGGGCGCCGACTGCCAATATTGCAATACGATTGAAGTGCAAATTGGAGGATCCCTTGGCGCAGTCTTGCCGAGATTGCCATGACCACGCAGCTGAACCTGACTGGGCTCCCTGCGACCATGCTGCAGCCATGTTGGAAGCTTTCAAGCACTGCAGCCTGAAAGAGATTGGTGGAACTGTGTGAGAATGCCTCAGCAGAAGATGCAGGGCCCGCACAGAGGAGCAAAGAACGCCTTGAATCCTGTTGCGCGTGTCCAGATCTGCGGCTGTATGGTGGCGCATATGTCTGCGAGCACCTACCATGTTGGTGCTCGGGCAAACAAACACTGCGAGCCACCTCTTATCTGACTCCAGGGTGGAAAAAGAGGAGTGCAAGGTGCTGTACGATGGACGGCCTGTTGGGATAGCTGATGATCGAAGGTCAGACCTGCATGACACTGACACTCAGTGGCCAGCAACGCGCAACGCAACATCCTTCAAAGCCAAAGGCCCGGCAGCAGTGTCCCTTGCAGCTCGGTTGCAGGCGAATTTGTGGCAGAGCAATCCAGAACTCTGCCTGTAAAGCGCTGGAATAGATCATGGGATCCGGGTCCTCCCAGGGCGCCCCCCCGCACAAAACTGAAACCCATAAAAAATCATCACAATCATACAGCAGCTTGTGGTCAGAGTTGCACAACCCAACTGCCTATACGAAAGCGTGTCAGCCCGGCCCCATACTTCTACTTTCCACTTACAGGGTCAAGCATTCAGCAAGCCCCGACTTCCACGCAGCACATATGCGTGGAGCGATGTTTTAGGAGTGCACAATGCGCACTGTGTCAGAAGGTGCTCGGCACAAATAATCCCCAAACAAGCGAGCTCGGCCGTTTTTACTGGTCTCGATCCGTGGCGCAGGTATCACCGAAAGTAAGCAGATCCCTGTTGTGGTCAACCATTACCTGTCTGATTTCTCTCTCCCTGGTCGCATCATAGTGGAACCAGTATGCATGTCAGCAAGTAAATGCAAACGACTTCGGTGTCGCGGACCTTTTTGTCTTTCCACTTCATGAACCATCTCCCGCCGCATCCGTGTTCGCCTCTTTGCCACGGCCCCTGGCCGCCCACCTTCCACCATCACGCTTAGCCGGAAACGAAGCCAAACGAGGACAGAACAAAGGAGGTCACAAATCTGAAGCTCCCTCGCGCACGCTTCTCAACCTCCCCATATTTCTGCCTACATCTACCTACAAGAACGGTTCGTTTTCTGGCTTTGTCCTTCCGTTAGGTGCTTGAGTTAATTCGGCAAAACAAAAAACACGATGATACCGCGTTGTCTCCAAGAGACCTGTTCAGCGTTCTGCCCCCCCCCTAGCAACCACAAGACCGCGTTTTGTTTAGTTTCTTGACCCTTGCAGTCGCAAAGTCTCCCAGGCATGCTGCGAACGGAAGTCCACAATTAGGCACCCTGCGGCATTCATGTCGGATACGTATGCTCGGCCTGCAGCAGCCCATCCAACTGTGCTATGATGAGTCTGATCAAGCGAAGCACCTTCCAAGCACTCGCCAATCTCAAGGTATGAATCCTCAGGCTTGATGACAACAATGCAACATTGCCGGCTCGTCTGCAAAAAACCATCACATTGTCACGTCACTGTCGCCAGTCCTCGCGCGCACCAACGACCTTGATGCTGCGACGGAATCCACCAGTCTCGAACGAATGCTGTACTTTGGTGCACCTGGCATGTAGCACACAAGTGGTACATATATATAAATAAAAAAAGAAGCAACACTTGCGCCAACCGAGCGCTGCGCTCAATTGCATAGAATGCCATGACACCGCGGTAAAGCATGGGCCTCGATCACATGACCCAGGCCATCGAGGTTGTGCCAAGCCTTGCGCCCTTGATACTTTGATTAATCTGAGTTCCTGTATGGCGCAGCTTGTATGGGTATAGTTAGTGACGAGTGGCGAGGCATTGTGGCAAAGGGGCGTCGCTTAACCACTTAACCAGCTCAACCATTCAAAGGGTGGTAGATGCGCAAGAAACTCCATCTGAGCAACAGGCTTCTCCAAGAGCAATATTGCATGCCCTGCAGATATGGCGGAGTACGGCGGCTGGCTCAAGATCATCAGTACGTCACCCTCGTCCAGACACGGACACTCCTCAGCAAAAGGAGTTCCTGAAGAACTCCATGCACTTCGATCCTGAAACTGCCCAAGCCCCGCAGCAGCGGCAACACTGAGGCAGGCGCACGAAGATACCTCACACCCTCTAAGAGGTTGTCTTGCATCGCGGCCTGGCAATGCAAAATTCTGGCAAGTAAACCTGTGATTCTGGTTGCAGAAATTCGCCGAGACATGGCCTGGAAGAGCTCATCGAGTTTCTCCTTCGTAGCGTCAAGGAGTGAGGGAAATACATGTTGCATTAAGATATCCAGCAAAGAAGAACAAACTGTTCCTGCGGCACGTGCCACGCTGACTCCCAAACCTGCCAGCGGGCAAACAGCTTCTACAGGAAGAGTATAGCAGCCTGCATGCAATGAGGGGCGAAAACCGACATACTCCGATACGCCGATATGCCGATACGCCGATACGCCGACATGCCGACACGCCGATACGCCAATACACCATTACGCCGGTCTCGTGCACACTCCCCCGCTGCCCCTCACAGGCTGACACGCCAAGATGCCGACACACCGCCGGGCCGCACCCCCTCCTGATACGTGGATACTCCTACTCCTACACCGATACACCGACACGCCGAGACACCGACATGCCGGTGCGCCGAGACGCCGGCACGCCGACATACGCCGGTATACGCCGGTATACGCCAATATGCCGATATACGCCGATAGGCCGATACACCGACACGCCGACACACCGAAACGCCGATACGCCCATCCTCCGACACGGTACGCCGACACGCCGCCACCCCGTAGATGCCGACACGCCGGTGCGCTGGTACGCGGGTTCGCCGGCACGCCGGCACGCCGCCGATGTTCGCGGACAGGCCGACATCCCGATGACTCGATATACCATGATGCCCGTTACCCTGATGTCCTGGCACCCCTCCGCGTGCCTCCCCATGACCCATTGCAGACGCCTTAGCAAAAGAGGCCTAGGATTTTCTAGACCTGCTTTGAAAAAGAATGGATACGCTGATGCCCCGCTCGCCCCGTGCTTCTCCCTTCCCCCCCCCAACAACCCAAGAAGATGTCTTAGCAAAAGAGGCCTAGGCTTTTCTGGGCCTGCTCTGGAAAAGGCCGATATACCGATACCCCGGTCGCCCCGTGTTTCCCCCCTCCCTTATACTGTCAAAGGCGTGTCGGCGTATCGGCGTATCGGCGTATCGGCGTATCGGTGTATCGGTGTATCTGTGCATATGTCGGTGTATCGGTGTATCGGTTTATCGGTGTATCGGCGTATCGGTGTATCGGTGTACCAGTGTATCGGAGTATCGGTGTACCGGTGTACCAGTGGGTCGGTGTATCGGTGTATCGGTGTACCGGTGTATTGGAACGGTGGGTCGGTGTATCGGTGTATCGGTGTATAGGAGCTGCATCGGTCTATCGGTGTATCGGTGTATCGGAGCGGTGGGTCGGTGTATCAGTGTGGCGGCGTATCGGTGTATCGGTGCATCGGAGCCGCGTATCGGTGTATTGGAGCGCTGGGTCGGCGTATCGGTGTATCGGTATCTTATTGTTTTTCTGCCCCCCTGCGCGGTCAGAAGAGTAGCCTGAAGCTTGGACAAGCCAACGAGGGCCCAACAAAAACAACAGACATCACCAAAACCTAAAAGGATTCATATATGGATCTATGATCCATTAGGAACGATTCCAGATGAGCAGTTCCGTGGCAACGTGGGTGCCTCAGGCGCTCGAGCAACTGCGTCGCGCGGCGCATGAGCCTGAACCAGAGTTCTCTCCCTGCACATTTGACGGCCACGTCGACGCTTACCGACACTTGTCAACAGCCAAGCTCCCTGCCATAGTCTGAAGCGGCTCGAGTGCCCTCCGCAACACAAAATGAGTTTGCGGCTGCATGGCAGGCACAGGATCTAAGCAAGCCTGATTGCAACTCGATGCAACTTGGCAATAAATTATCACTTCACAAGGAACAACTGCGCATAGCAACTCCCAAGCGGACAAAGTTTTTGTCAGGCACCGGCCTGTCTTCCACAGGGACGGTCAACGCCTCCCGCACATGGACAGTCTGGGTCCAATGGAGTCAACAGTCGATGGATCGATCCACTAGCAGCAACAAAACGCGCGCCGCCGCAGGCAGGGCTGCAGAGGACCTTCAGCATAGTATCTCTCATACTTCAGGCAAACAAGACTTGCGCGACATGGAGATTACGATGACTTGAAAGCTTCGTAAGGCCTTCGCCGCTCTTCCTCGCATTGCATACAGCATTGACAGCAGCTATTGGCCTGGATGGCTTGGGGTATTGGAAATCACGTTCCACAGCTTCTATCAAGACATCCTCATCAGTACACATTTGTAAATGTTTAATGCTTGACGGTGAGGGCTGGGAATGACAAAGACCAGGAGTACTCATGTGTGAAAGTGACTAAGTGCGCCGGGTACCGGTAATAGTAACCTTAGGGAACATCAGGGGACTGCATGTCATCTAGAGCTCCAGGTGAGGCTCGCCGAGCTCCCCACAAGTGTTTGGGCAGCTCCTGGCAGCGCTTCAGAGCTGTTAGTGTTTCAGCATTGTCTCTGCAGGGCCCCGACTTCGGGCGCATTGGCAACATGCCCTCAGCAGATTGTAAACTCCTGACAACCAAGTCTTTTCAGAGTCAGGTTACACAAAAACAGAACTAGGTAAGAAGCACCTCGAACGGCTGCCATTAACATGGCAGGCCAGACAGAACTAAAGGCCGTTTAGGCCTCAAGGGAGACAGCCACAACTCCTTGATGCTGGTGCACTGCCCGGCTCTCAGAGCAAAAGAGGACGCAACGCATGGCAGCACGATGCAGCACGATGCAGCACGATGCACGTCGAAACTCACCTAGTGGCTGTGATCCATCTCAGAAAATCGTTCGGCACGTGGGAGGGCATTTGGCGGCACTTAGTTGCAATAGCCCTTTTCCTTCTCGCCTGGCTTCTCCATGAACTGCTTCGGTAAAGCTGCTGGCCTCAGAGGTCTCGAATCGGAAAGATGAAAGTCTTCTTCAGATCTCCGGCATCTCCCGTGCCATTTTTCGCCGGCCAACTTTCTCGCAAGAACTGATGCCAGCACTGAAACTTACAAGGTTAAGTGAAGCCAAGGAGACAATCGGCATTGCAGGGAATACCGCGATGTCCTCTATGCCATTGATCACCCTTCTCGCTGAAGCTGCTCTCGTTTGGCTGAATCTGCTCCCAGGGCCCACATTTCTCGCAGGTCCTGATGGACCCACAACCCACTGCATTCTTCACCTGCGCTTTGCAGCCCTAGGCGGTTCTTTGCTGCCTTCGGGCTTTCACGACTTGCAAGCAGCTCAGGCGGTGTTGCAACCGTCGCGTTCGTTCCTGTAGCTTCCGCCGCTCTGGGTTGACTTCCACCTCATGCCAGAAGTCATTTGAGGAAAAATCGACGCTATAGAAATTCGATCGTATACTTTTTTTGCTGTTGGCATCTATACTTGTTTGCTCTCGGCTACTATTCATGGCGTTGTAGGGCTTTGCCTGGGACGCTTACATGTTGAGGTCTGGGGCCCGAATGTTGAAAACTGAGAAGAGGACCACGAAAGCTGGAGGGCAGCAGGAGCGGGTGCAGCTGCGCGCTCTTTTCGGACGGGCGAACCCTCCTTTGCCCCCCACTGAGATAGTTGCAGTCCTGTTGCTTTGCTGTCAGTCCATGTACAGTTCATGTGACACAAATGCATGTTGTTGTTGCGGCTCTCAAGGTTCTGGGGAGTAAGTCCTCAAGTAGCGCGTAATGGAAAAAGCTCGCCTGTCTACTGTATGCGGAAGTGAGGTAGCGCTCGGGCCAATCTCCCCCCACCCCTCCCCCCCGCTCCCCCACCCTCACCCCCTCCCCCCCCCATTGATCCCACACTTCGAGAATTGAGCTGGCGCCACATAGCAACCCAGCTGGACGACAACTAGCGCAAACTCCAAGAGAGCTAGCTTTTGTGACTTGTTGAAGATGGTGACTTCGAAAAGTTTACTCCCGTACCCACAGCTCGAAAGGACCAAGCACCCAGCCGTACACGGATACTTTTTTCCATACACTGTGATATCTATCCCTGATGCCCCCTGACAGAAAAAACATTCCGACGCGCTTGCAGGTAGTGCTTCTGGGCTTAAAATTGCACGGCGGGACGAGCACTGACATCGTGGCACATTCTGACTGCGCTTAAGTTGGGGTTTACGGCAGAAGGCCTTAGAAGCCGAAAGCGTTGCCATTAAAACTCGGGACATGTGGATTTTGCAAGAAGAAGAACCCAGAAGGCAGGACAACTTTTTCGGATTGCATCCAGGCAACTTTCTCCCACGACTTTCGGCACCAGAGTGTCAAATCACTATATGCCTGCAAGCACTCGACCCAACCATCGAACACGGATCCAGTCATGTCGAAGTAGTATGGGCCACCCACCAAATTGTAGGCTTTTACACGGCTTGTGGGATCAGGCTGCTGCGCTTCATGGCCAAGCCTGCAGGACACCACACTGAAGAAACTAAATCAACCACACAACCAACGCCCCCTTGGCCTTCCGGAGATCAGGCACCCAAAAGCCTGGGCACCGGGCATAAGTGTTTCCCAAACGCTGCAAACGCACTAAGTCTCAATATCGTATCCCAGCGGCCTGCTGAGAAGCCGTCACGGAAGCTGCCTGTAAGACCAACGAATCGTTGACCTGGCTGTGCGGCCATGCGCTCTCCCTCTTTCTTTTTTTCTGGGGCATGGGGGCCGAGACCCCCCCGCGCAGTGCGCGCACCCCGCAGCCGCATGTTGCCATGTTGCGGCGGCTTGAAATTATGAAAGGGAGTATCTCTGTGACCCCAACGTCAAGGTGTACTGGTCACGACTTATAAACAGGTCAGACATCAACACACACACACGCACACATCTTGATTTCCCCCCAGACCTGGATCAAGCATCCCCCTGCAATGTACCACCCTGCCTCATCCCCGAACTGACCCCCACAGCGCGCACTCACTGCCTTGACCTTCCGCTCAACCATGAAGCCTGTCATGTCTCCCTCTCTCTTGCTCTCTCGAACTGCTGGCCAAGCTGCAGGAAGAAACTCAGACATTTGCACCATGAACCTCGTCAAACACAAGCAGCGCGGGCGTCACCGAACAGGCTAATTCAACTGAATGGCTCTGGATGGAGATGCTCGAAGCCAAGTTCCTCATGGCTGGCAAGGCGTGTGCTCTGGCTGTTTTCACCGCTCTGCACGCATTGTTTACATCCTGTCTTTGCATATGGCGCATAGGGCACCTGCATAAGAATAGCATACGCCCCATGATTCCCATGAGCGTCACCCGGTCACAGCTCAAAACGACACAGGTAGCTTTGCATGCCAATGTGTGCTCTGCAGCTTTTTCTGGGACTCCTGCTTGTCTCTTTGAGGCCTCTGACAAAGTTTGAAAAAACCATCGGCGCCTGTGAGTTGGTTTGACAACCCGCCTCCCCGTTCCACAACCCAACATCGCCGTTGATGACCTGACCAGCAAGCATGCCGAGCCGAAAACAATAGAAGTTTCTGGATCTGGGCTGGTGACAATTTCCGGCTCCGGACCTGCACTTGACAAATCCCCGCGCAAGCATGCGCAAGAGCGTGCGAGTGCAACACGGGACATCAGGTGCATCAGGGCTTCTCTTAGGCTTGCGCGCCGCAGCCATCAGTGCACGAGGTAAGCCCTCAGGTCATCCCAGTGTACATTACGGAGTCAAGCATGATCAAGCTGATGTTCACCACATTCAAGCTCAGCTTCAGGCAACTGCCCGCTCCCTCCAACCACTGCCAAAGCACCATGGTCGGATAATGTCAACGCATCTACTCGATTTTTCCAGCCGTTGCACAAAGACAACAGATTACCAGCAGAAACCACATGTCCTTGTAAGTTGTAAGCATTTTGAACATATGGCGTACAGGGAACTCCAGCCATGATGTGCTTGTCTTTCTACACTCCCACTCTGTGCTTGAACATTCAAGATGCAAAGAGGATTATGAGTGAACGCCCTTAAAAAATATAGTACAAAAGCCCTAATATTTTTAATTGGCTTTTTGTAATATATTTTATTAGGGGAAAAGGGCACACAATTTTAACTAAAACAACTCACGTTTTTTCCTTTTCCCCCCTTAATGCTGTAGGTAAAAGCCCCATTATAATATAAGTCTTTTAGAGGGGCTTTTAACACAGCATGAAAGGGCCCAGTAATGAACTTACCTTTAATTTAGCATATGATTACTGGGGGAAAAGGGAAAAAGACCAAATTTTTTACTTTTTTTCATGCGCCTTTTCATTCCTTATAAATCCAGTAGGAAATTGTATGGTCTTTTAGTATATTATTACGGGCCCTTGAAAAGAAGTATATTGGGCCCGTCCTAAAGTATTAACATCGTGCGTCATTCACTGTGTTCATTCCTTATATTAAAAGAATCAATTTCCAGGACCGTTGGGCATGTTTCTGGGGGTTGGGCACTTGGGGTTGAGCAGTCCAGGGACTCTGAAATTGGGGGCACTGGGGGGACCCTGTGGGGTTGAATCCCCGGAGACCGGGCGAGGAGTAGACCGGGCGAGGAGAAAAGCTGAGTTTAAAATTTAACTACCCCACACCGAGGGTGGGGAACAACCTTGTGGTCCGTTGCCAGAGGCTCAAGCAGCGCACAAAGCGTCTCGCAGTGAGCACTTTCCAGGAACTCCAGGATGCTGTGCTCATCGCACTCCTCCTCGAGCTCCTGAGGGCGTACACTCATACGGAGCCGACCACAAGCCTTAAGACATTCCACAGACCTTCCGCAAAAGACAACCCTTGACACCCCTGCCGGTTGCATATGGATCGATACCTCCCCCCTCACAGCCTTGAGGGCAAGCGCATCAGAGACGTGGGTCCGTGGGTCTGCAACATGCTACTGTGTCAACTGTTTCGACACGCTTGCCAATCTAGAGACGGCCCTGGGTTCCCGGAGGCTTATAAGAAATGGCAAAAGGCCGACTGTCAAAGATCCGGATGTTGGGACGGGTTTTTAAGAGAACTCGGACAACTGAAGGAGTCTGAGCTAAAGTTTGCGTGCCTTCAAGAGGCGCTGCGCCACTGCCACGGGGTCCACTGGTCCGAAGAGCCGAACCTCCCTCTGCTGCCGCTCGATGTGGACCCTGCACCCGCTCGCAGCCTGAATCCTTGCCGGGGCCGACTCCTCGCTCTGCTACGTGCGGGTCCTGCAACCAAGGGAGCGTTGTGGTCATGCGACGCACTTAACACATAAGCTCGTCTGTAACTGGCAGCGCTTTCATAGAGGTCTTCGGCTCGAAGACAGTTGATAATTAGCTTGTTTGCTCTTGGGTCCTTATGAGCTCTGCCCACACGGGGCCCTGTACATCACGCCGCGGCCCACCCAGACCTTTCCAATCATTGGAATTTCCACTACAAACCCTAGCAGCCAAACGGAAAAGCATCGAAGATTAAATGAAAAGTCGTATGAACCAACTCTGCTTCTTTCGTCTCAGACACTCGCCAAGTGCCGCTGGACCACCTCAAGACCTTCTCTTCTGCCCCCCAAGATGGGCCCAAGAAGTGAGAGAATGGCCTGGACTTGTTTGCCCCGCCCCCCAAGGGCCCAAAAAGTGAGAGAATGGCCTGGACTTGTTTGCCCGGCCCCCTAAGATGGGCCCAAGAAGTGAGAGAATGGCCTGGACTTGTTTGCCCCGCCCCCCAAGATGGGCTCAAGAAGTGACAGAAAGGCCTCGACTTGTTCCGCCCCCACAAGATGGGCCCACGAACTGAGAGAATGGCCTGGACTTGTTTGCCCCACCCCCCATCTTGGGCCCAAGAAGTGACAGAAAGGCCTGGACTTGTTCCGCCCCCACAAGATGGGCCCAAGAAGTGAGAGAATGGCCTGGACTTGTTTGCCCCGCCCCGAAGATGGGCCCAAGAAGTGAGAGAATGGCCTGGCCCGCAAGTGAGCGAATGGCCTCGACTTGTTTGCCCCACCCCCCAAGATAAGCCCAAGAAGTGACAGAAAGGCCTGGACTTGTTTGCCCCGCCCCCCAAGATTGGCCCAAAACGTGAGAGAATCGCCTGGACTTGTTCCGCCCCCACAAGATGGGCCCAAGAAGTGACAGAAAGGCCTGGACTTGTTTGCCCCACCCCCCAGGATGGCCCCAAGAAGTGAGAGAATGGCCTGGACTTGTTTGCCGCCCCCCCCAAATGGGCCCAAGAAGTGACAGAAAGAGACATGGCCTGGACTTGTTTGCCCCGCCCCCCAAGAAGTGAGAGAATGGCCTGTTCACAGCAACCACTAGTCCGTTACGAATGCGCATATTAAGGTGAATGCGAAAAGGCGACTCGCGGACTCCCCTTTTTTCACATTGGCGGGAAGCAGATCCAGATCAGCTGAAACCGAGAGCACCGGAGGTGCAGAAGAATGAAATGCTGGACCGGAGTACAAAGAGCACAGTCTACCTAGTCTATCCAGGCTCGTCCTAGAGGCAGGGCATGGAGCCATGACTTAACTGACGGAGTCGGAAACGATGCTTTGATCGATCAGAAACCGCCACAAAAGCAGGCCACAGCGAAGAACGGCAGCGCGGCAAGGAAGACAGAAGGACGGTTAGATAGGGGACGGCGGCGGGTGCTTCAAAATCGAACGGACTGGCAGTAAGCACTTAACCTCGGAGCCAGAGCTGCCGGGCGGGCGGAAGCGTTAAGTGCATACTTGCCGTTGCGCGTTAGCTGCAAACATACGTGTACAAGTACATCCACGTTCACAGCAACCACTAGTCCGTTACGAATGCGCATATTATAAGGTGAATGCGAAAAGGCGACTCGCGGACTCCCCTTTTTTCACATTGGCGGGAAGCAGATCCAGATCAGCTGAAACCGAGAGCACCGGAGGTGCAGAAGAATGAAATGCTGGACCGGAGTACGCCAACGTTTTCAGGCGGACGCTTGACCCGACAGGGTAACGGAGGCCAGCATTTTTCAAGCACACGCCAGGAATCTGGACATGTAAAGCTCGAGAGGGTATGTATACGCACGCAGTGTGGTAGGAAAAGCAGTCCAGGGGACAAAGCAGAGCTGATCGGAGGAAAACCCGATCAAGGTCGGGTCATAAGCGCGACTCAGCGCATCAGCGAGGTCGTTCTTGAAGCCTGGTACGTGATCAATGTGAACGGATATGTACTGGCGCTCCAAGAAGAAAGAACTGAGAAGAGAACAGAGGCCTGTCGCCAGTGAAAGTCCTTTCCAAGAGGCCGAATCCGACGCAGAGTTGTCACATCTAAATGTGACATGTACGGGCGGATGGCCTGACGGAAGCAGACAGGACAATAGATGAAGGAGACCACACTGAGCGAGCAATTCCCAGGCCGCGATGCAGTGTTGCGGAGCAGCGTCGGACGGAAACCAAGGGAACATGCTGTGCAGTTGGGCAGGGGAAAATGTGTTTTGGAAATAAAGACACTTCCCGTTGGGCAGGCGCACGAAGCCAGGATGCGCACGCATCCGCAAAAGCCTGACACTCGTAATGGGGCCACAGGTGAAGGGAACGCAGGTCGGTCCCGGAACGGCAAATCTGCAACCACACGTCAATAACTTCACGCGAGGATTCCGACAATAAACGCTCGGGAGAACTGGGGTCTGAGATCTCGACCCAGAGCCGGCGCGTGTTGTGAGGAAAAGGCTTAAGGTCCACCTTCTTGTCGACCAGGGATTGTGCAACGCGGTAGAGTCGTGCGCCCATAGGCGCGGACGCGAGCCCGGACGGAGACGAAACCCGGAGATCCTCGGACAGGCAGGCAGACAGGCGAGACCAGGCTTCCGGAGAGAGAGGAACGTGCACAAGCGGGGGACAATACTGGTCCGCATAGAGTGGAGACAGAGACGGTCGGAATGGGCGAAACAGGTTAGACAGCCAAAGGAGCCTCCCCGTCAACTTCTCCAAAGTTGAAAGAGAGAGATTTTCTGCAGATTCCGACACTGTTCGAGCTACGACAGCAGGCGTCGGAGCTTATCCGGGTCCAGGCGGACCGTATAAGTGCGGAAATCAAATTGCCAACCAATCCAAGTCACTCTGGCGGAGAGTTTGGCCTTGCGCCAACTCATCGGGACACGCAGGGCTTGAAGCAGAACAACCAGCAAACTAGCCATGAGAGGGGCGGAAGACAACTCGAGCAGTGCCAGGATGTCGTCGACATATATCAGGGCGGAGTGATGAACCCACCAGAACTTATGAGTTAAGCGCACCAGCAGGCCAGCGACGCGAGCCCAGTAGAATCCTGATGCACGGGCACCGAAGTTCAGAGTCAGGCACTGGTACAATCGGCCCCTGTGGCGGAAGCAAAGCAAGCCCTGATCTGCCGGAAGGATTTTCAGGCGGCTGTGTGCCTTGCTCACTGCTCACGTCCAAGACCAGTGCACACAACCTCTCAGAGGAGTCGGCTAACGGAATGCAGCGGCGGACATCCGAGAGCATCGGGTTAGCGGAACGGTTAGGCAGATGGGTGCGGGCAGTCACACCGGACTCGGAGCTGTCCACGACCAGTCGTGGAGGCCGGGATTCGGATATGACCACACCGACTTTCCCCACAGCCGTATGTTTGTGTGAACTGCGGAGCTCCGCGTCTTTGCCAGGAATTTCGCGGATCCAACCTTGTTGGAGTTCCTCCGCTAAAAGTTCATCCACTATGTCACTATGTCTGGATGATCCAAGGCAGACTTCCACGCAGACTCGCAGTGCGCGAGAGGAGGTGCGGCAGATTCAGTGCTGGACGATGTTTGCATGACTGGGCAAGGTGGTATAGGAGCAGAGAAGCCAAGCGGGACACCATCACGGAGATGACGGAAGAGACCGGCATCCGGATCTCTGCAGATAAGGGACAATGCATGCCAGAGGTTGAGGCGGAAAGGCTGGCGTTCTCAACATGCAACAGAGAGGACCAAGTGGTCGGGCACTGGACATGCAAGAAAGAACGCAGGCATCAAGAAAAGGGGTCAGCTCCGCCTCGGACAGAGGAGAGCGCGTTCACAATTTTGGGGACGAAACCGGTGTTGGACAGGCGGGCGGACCAGGCATGTCTGAGAGTGTGGAGCAAGTCGTCACTTTGCGGTTTAGCGTGGCAAGCGGTACTGCAGGTACCAGCACCATCCTGCACGGGAAAAGCAGAAGGAGGCCAGGGAAAACGCGCAGGTAGCAGGGTCAGCCAGGTGTCCGCGGTGAAGTCCTTGTCCATGATAGAGAGGAAAGGCACGCAAAGCGCAGCGAGGGAACGCGCCGAAGAGGGCGGGTAACAGGCCGTGTCGCGTGTGCGGAAACTGCCATCCGGGTCGCGGGCACCTGAAAGGCGCTGGTGAAAATTAGGGATACGCGGACATGCGGAGGCAAGCGCCGCGATGTCCGGGCGATTGCACCAAACGAACAAGGGCTTGTAAAAATCAAGGCCATGATGGCAAGCCGCAACCGAGGCTCCGAAGGGGGCATGCGCACGCACCCAGGACATGACCTGCGGGTCCCGGGTCCAGCCAAAGCAGGCTAGAGGAAGGGTTTTCCAGAATGATGAGGCCGCCTCGCGACGCCACCAGCGTACCCAGATGCCTGAAAGGAGCTTAACCCCAAAACCCCCAAAACGAAAAGTCTATGGTTTCAGTGTATACCCCTTAAAACAATAAGCCTTAAAAACATGTTTTTCGCACACTCTATTTAAGGTGTTTTTCACATGATATAACACATGTATTATATATGCATGCTTCGATCGAAGCCATGCAAAGACGGCTCGAGATCGTGTGCAGCATGCATGCATGCAATGGCCGGCCGATAATCGAGGACGTGGGTTGCAGGCCACTCCTGTCTATAGGGGGGGGGGGGGGGGGGGGGGGGGGGGGGCGGGTCGGCCCTGTTTTTCGTTTGTTTGCAGCATGTGCATATTGATTGCATGCTCGTTTTGAATTTTCTTGGACCGCGTTTTGGCTCGATTAATTTTGTAAAAGGACACATGCACCCTGCAGCTAGCCTTGCTTGGGAATTGCGTCGTGCACATGTCTGCTCGTGCAGCTCGTGTCTGCAACTCGGCCACAGTCGATGAGGTGAAGAAGATGCTTCGGGCTAACTATCAGGGTGTTGGTACCGCCTACCGAGAAACAGACCCTGTCAAGGTGTGCACAGCATACGAAGCCTTCATTCTCGATTACTTGGCTGTGTCAGCGAGAGTTGTGAAGACGGTGATTTCCAAAGCTGCGATAGAGGCCTTTGAAGGTTTGGATGGCCATTCTGCTGAGATGTTCGGTCGGCAGATCGCACACGCTGTTCAGGTCTGCGGTCTTAAGGTCAAAAGCATTTCGTCGGGGCTAAAGACTCCTCCTAGTGTTTTGAGAATTGCCAGGGCTTTGCAAAAGGCAAAGGACAGGACGACCCCTGCGATTCAGGCAGATCAGCCTGCAGTCAAGACACATTTTTGGCGAGGAAGGAGGGCCCTGGCGAAAAGCATGAGCGATCCGGCCAAGGATGAACCTGATGTAAAAACAAGCAAGCCCCTGAGAAGGTCCTCGAGCTCGGCTGAGGACATCTATGCCAGATACGGCTTGCAGCCACCGGCGACATCAAGCACCAGCTGGAGCCACAAGGCTTGCTCGACCGAGGTGCTGCAGATTAACAGCAGTGATGACGATGAAGCTGCAGAAGCCTTGGATCTCGAGGAGGATTCAGAGAATCCTCCTGTTGAAGCTTCGCAGTCGCAAGTCCACAGCAAGCCTGGGCCTTCGAAAGTCAGCAGTGCCAAGGCGGAAGATGCACCCTTGAAGCATCCCTTGCTGAGCTTTCCTGATCTTCACGCTTGCAAAACACGAACAGTTTACTCTGATGGCAGTGAATCGCAAGCATGCCTGGATCCAGCTGCTGGCATTCCGCAGGAGGTTCTCGATCATCATAAGGATCTCCTTGCCAAGGCAGCGGTTCCTGCAGCAGCTTTGGCTCCCAAGACCAAAGCCAAGCCGAAATCGAAGGCGAAGGCGAAAGCCAAGGCGAAAGCCAAGGCGAATGCCAAGGCGAAAGCCAAGGGGAAAGCCAAGGCGAAAGCCCAGGCGAAGGGTGCTGATTGCGAAGGCAGTGCTACAAGCAAGGATTTGGTCTCGGCCAAGGCTGTGAAGGTGAAATCCAGAAGTGCCACCCCAGCCTCCCCAAGCAAGAAGCCCAGTGCAGCCGACTCGATGGTGAGCAAGGATGGCTCAGAGGATCCATGCGTCGACCCTGGTGATATCGATATGGCCAAGAGGAAGCTCCACGCGGTTCGGCAGGCCACTGCCAGCAAGCCGCCCAGGACCTACATCACGGCCTGTCGCTGCACCACGAACAATCACAAGAGAGAGCTCCTGCTTGAATTGAGCGAAAAGAAGTACCCGAATCATGTGGAGCTTGCACACAGTCTGAGGGCCAAGATCCAGGAGCAGGACATGACTTATGAAGAAGCCCGGGCTCTTCGGTCCCAGCTGGACCAAGAGCTAGCAGCAGAAGTCCCAGCATAGCTTCCGAAATCTGAAGTCCAAGCGGGAACATGACATGTTTGCTGTGCATGCATAGATGAATTTTAACATTCATGCTTGCAGAAGCGTGCACTAGCAGTCACTTGCAATTTTCCTCGTGATTTACAGAACAGTTTTGCAGAAGTGCGAAAACATCTCTGGGCTTTGATTTTTGGCATGCATGAAGTCGCAACTGCATTGCATGAAGTCGCAGCCGTTTCCGTGTTATGTATGGCATATGCACACATTGAGCCAGGTCGATCATGCTGTCTTGACAGCTCGATCGCATCCTTCAGGAAGTGCACCTTCTGCACTCCTATGCATGCATGCAGTGCCGGCTTTTTCTTATCGAGATCTGTGTGCATGCCTGCAGCACTCCTAGCAATGATCTGCAGTGAGTGCATGCAATTCATACATGCAACTCGATCCGTGGCAGGTATATATCTGGAAGTTCTTCCAGGAGGATGTCTATACGATCCTCCTTATAAGAAGGACTCCATGCTGCATCTTCTGTTGACACATTGAGCTGGCTGCCGTGTTTGTGCAAGTGCTGGCCGAGCGATCTGCTCATTGCTACAGATGTTTTTCCTTTGCATGTATAGCAAGGCTCGAGCAAAGCCATTCTGATAGCCAACGATCACTTGATATCGAACTCGATCATGGGTGCAGCACAGCAAGTGGGCCGAGCGAACCACCAGAACGATGCACCTGTGGCCCCCAACGCCCATGCCACGGAAGGCACGACGGTGGACATTCCTGGCATTGGCTCGGTTACCTTGAACGTGGTGATCCAGCCAGCAGCACAGGGTGCAAATCCGCCCGGTCCTCCGCCCGGTCCTCCACCCGGTCCTCCACCCGGTGGTAGTGCACCCGGTCCTCCACCCGGCCACCCAATGAGCCGCTCGGTCCTCCACCGGGTCCTCCACCGGGTCCTCCACCTCCAAACACGGCAGGCCACGATGCGCCAGCAGAGCCAGCAGAGCCTCCCTTCCCACCTGCATGGGCTGCAGGGTCATCGACCCCGAATGCTGGCTACTTAAGGCCTTGTCTCAGCTGCGGGCAAACCTCGTACTTTCGGGAGTACATCTGCCTCAACACCGACTGTGCCGATGCATGGCTGTGCATTTTATGTTGGAATTGTTCGAGGATGGATCTCCTAGAAAAATTATATAGGAGGTCTCCTAAAGACGGATCCGGATTGCATGTCTTATAAGAATGCAACCAAGTACAGCTACCTGCAGCACGAGGACCTTCACCATGCCAAACGCTGGGCAGGTGAAATGATCGACCCTGAGACGTGCAAGAGCAACATCGCATGGGCCCGCAGCCGGCCGAAGAAGAACCGAGGCAGGAGGTCTCCTACTCTATATAGGAGGATCTCCATATACATACCAACCTGAATCCTACATGTGTACATAATGTAGCCTTTTATATATCTTGAAAAAACGGACAACGATCTTTCTTCGTGAAAAACCGAAGGTCCCTCTGGTACCTTTTCCCTTGAAAGCACGAACCCTGACCTCTCACACAAGTGCGGACAACTCTCTCTTTTTCACAGTCAGAGCCACTTGAGCCAAAAGTCACGAAGTGCACAAACTAAACGAATTCTCTCTTGTGAGCTTAAACTCAGCTTCAGAACGAAGTTCCTACACACTGCACACTCACTTTAAATAGCGTATTGGGCAAAAACACACTCGTATGATTTCCTTGGAAATCAACGAGGCATAAACCATCGAGGATGGGATCACACGGATTCCCAATCACTCCGAAGCAAAACAAACCTATACAAGCTGATCCAAAACATGACAAAAACATCACTGATCAGCCACAATCTTCCACCCCCCGCATTTTGCTGAGGGTTCATGTCAAAGATCTGAAGTCCAAGCCCAGCTCGGCACTTCAACACTAAGGGGATGCCCTGGCCACATTCCCTTGGTGCGTACTCGCCACCAAACGAAACAAACAACACACCAGTCGATCTCTGACATCAAACTTAAAACTCATGCAAGATCCCACCATCAGGCAGGTTGTCCTGGGTCCACATCACTGGTAACCCAAGAGTTCGTTGTCCAAACACGTGAAAAACGAATTAAACTTGCATCCACCTGCACTGGGGCAGGGTTGTCTTGGAACGAATCCAAGAGTTCGTGGTGACAAACACGTGAAAACGAATTAATGCAAGCTTCAGATGTTTCCCACTCAGCACTCGACCTTGTCGTGGTACTCCTCCTCAGTCTCGCATCTTCCAGGTCACCAAACTCACCAACTAGCATCGGCTAGCTGATCCTTCAGGAAAAGATTGGCTTCATAGTTTCGCTTCTTCCAGCGTACCATCAGCCAAAAACGTCTTCAGAGGTGGCAATCAGACGCCTTGCAGAAGGGGCTATAGAGTCCCTCGTTGAGTTTCATCATCATTTTGCCTCCTCTTTGCAAACTTCTCATGCACTGAAACAAGGGCTCACACTAACCAGAAAAATCGCGGGCGCTCCATGGCGGCAACGCGGCCATGGCTTCCAAAAAAATGGCTGCGGGTTTCACTCACCCACCCAACCACTGAGATCACTTAGCATCTCAGTTCATTCTTCATCCTCTTCGCCCTTCTTCTCGCCAGCTCCAGTTGACTCCATCAACTTGGCGCGGCGCTCCTTGGCGGCTTCCTTCATCTCCGCCAACTCAGCCGTCCTCGTTTCCATCATCACATCCTGCGAAGATCGGCTAGGCTCAGCTGGCGTCTCCGCAGGCCTCTCAGTTGGCTGGTCTCCAACCTTTCTCTTCTTCTCTTCCAACATCAGCTCCAAATCGGCAACACTAAAGCTTGCCTTCACACGCTCAGCAATCTGCGCGATAGCTGCTGCATCCAACTCAGATGGTACAACTGACACAGGCGAGCGAACCGCTTCGCCTTCCAGCTTTGCTCTCTTAGCAGCTTCTTCCTCGGCAGCTGACAGGTCGGCGATGCGCTTGCGCTTTCGCTCAGCTTCCTCGAACTCTCGGTCTTGCTGTTCCGCTGCAGCCTTGAGGATCCGCTTCAGGTCCTTTTCCTCCTTCTCGAGTTTCCCAACATTCTCACCCATGATCCCAAAGGCTTGCTGCCACATGTCGGCAGGCAACGTCAAGTTGAACCTCACCACATAGTCGGTCGGCAAGTGCCACTTACACTTGCAGATCCACACAACACCGCTTCGAGTCTCACTCGCAACCACCTTCTTCCAGCTTGCCGCCCTCTGCGTGTCGGTGATCTCCTCTTTCTTTTTCTCCAGGTCCTCCAAGAATCCTGCAACAGACTCCATCACGGATCTGTAGTGGCTGTAGGCCACAAACGACCACTTGGGGACTGGTCTCTCCCTCAGCTCCGGCTCGTGAATCCGAAGTGTATCACACGACAACATCGAAATCACTCGCACTCGCTCCACCAGTTCCTTAAACACCAAGGATCCTTCCTTTGCACTTCTCTTCCAGCGCAACACCCATGGGGGATAATACGAGCTCTCAGCTTCATCCTCCATGATCCTCTCTGCTCCCAAAATGGGTAGCATGCACAACAGATCCACCATCCGCAAGACTCCGAGGTCCTGGTGCTCACCCAGAAGCAAAACAGGGACTATCCCTTTTCTCTTCAAGTACCTCACGAAGCTCAACATCGCCAGGCCACACGTTCCCGGCGGTACTTCCATGTACAGTCCTCCTTCATTCACTGCCATCTCCCAGATGATGGCCTTGCCACCAATCTGTCCACGGACATCCAAGATTCCGAAGATCTTCGTGGGTTTCTCCTGTAGCTCACACACCTCCTGGATGGGCTTCACCAGCTTCTCGTATGAGCTTTGATAGCGCAACATATCCTTGTCGGATAGCGTGCCTACCACGTCCTTGAGCTCTAGCTCATCCACTGGAGTTCCGCGCCGGCAGATACTCCATGACACATCACCGAACCACTTCGGCGGCTCTGGATCCGCCAGCTCCGGAAACACGTCGACCATCCGTTCAATCACCTTCGGCATGGCCTTGGGTTTCGGTGCAGCTTGGCCTGAGCCTCGGCTTTCACCTTTATCACCCCTTTTTCCAGCAGCTCGGCGCTCCTTCTCTGCCTCTCGGAGATGGAATGCATGGCTTGCATCCGTGCCAGAGACTGTCACAGTCTGTTTGCACTTTTCGCACTTGGGCTTGCCACTTTCATCCCAGCTCAACCCGGCAGCATGCTCGGATCTGAACAACCATTTGCAAACCTTACACCAAAAGGGGCTTTTCATCTCAGCACCCTGCTCACCCTTCCTGCTGTCTTCAGCTGCCATTTTCCTGTCCTTCACCAAAGGTACAGGCTCCAGGCTAGGGCTAGCTTCCGTGGTGCTTGAACCAAAGCTTTTGCGGTTGGACCATAAATCCATTTCTTGAACCTCAGGGGAAGAGTCTTCACGAAGGGTTTCGGGACTTCTAAGGTGGAAATTTTCAAAAACTTCGCCACACTTTTTCACACTTTTCAACGATCCAACTTGCTCCACACTGCATCCAGTTGCCTCGGCACACTGGCATGCCTGAACTCCAACCCTTGGTCGGATTCCACAGATCCTCCACACCTGCTGCACATCTTCACCAGGGTATATACCCATAGCTTGCTGGTGCTGACAGAATGTCACTTGACTCAAGCACTTTGTAAGAACGTCAGCGATCATTCCCGCTGTCGGGCACCAAATGACCTTCAAGGTCTGAGCTTCCTGTATCCGCTCCTGAAGATAGCAGACAGCGATGTCTAAGTGGCGAACTCGCCTACTCAACCCACGGTTTAGCAAAACCGCTCTCGCTGAGGAACTGTCAGTGTGCAATCGGATCGTGACATCTGACTCGGCCAACTGACCGATCAAAGTCGCAAGTCCCTCACTCTCCTGTACCGCAGTCAAGATGGCTCTCAACTCGGCTTCACAAGAACTCAGCGATACACACCCTTGAACTCGAGAGATTCCCTTGATCAGGCATCCTCTATAAAAGATGGCTATGCCCGACACAGATCTTCGTCCTAACGACGCTTGGGGTGCCCAACTGGCATCCGCATACACTTCCAGCTGCGCCGGCCCACTGTCCGGTACATTCCCATCAGGGCCAAAGTACTGCCATGCATGGTATTGTCCCTTTAGGAACCTAATCACTTGTCGCAATGCTTGCTCAAAGCATGCTGTTGGCTTGGACTGTCCTTGCGAAAGAATGGACATCCACCTACTCAGGTCAGGTCTCGACTGACCCCACCATGCAATCCGGCCAAGTACTGCTCTGTACCTCGCAGCTGCAGTGTCACTCAACTCAGGATCCGAACCACTTGCTCTGCCCTTCTCGACCGTTTTCACGATGTCCGGAGGAGCAGTAACCACCTTCAGGTCCTTACAGAACTCTGTCTCGAACAGGGCATCTAAGTATGCCGGGGGCACTCGCATCCTGAGATGACTCCCTTGTCTCTCAATCTCTCGCCCCAAAAAGGTGATCTTTCCACCAGTGGAAGTGATTCGACCCGTTTCCTTGATCTTCAACTCTCCGTTCAGGGTGTCGGTCACCAACCGAATGGCATCTCTAGTGCCACACAGAATCAAATCGTCCACATAGCACAACATGAGGAATCTTTTCCCTCTCACAGTGCCCTCGAAGACGGAAGGTTCCGTTGGGCATTGCTTCAACCCAACTTTCTTCACAACTGTCGCCAGCTTCAAGTTCCAAGCTTTGGCGGCAACTCTCAAACCATTCATGGCTTGATCCAGAATCATAAACACCGGGACATAATAGTCCTTGCAGGCGGAAACATCCTTGGGCAATTGGATAATCGCCTTCGATCCTTTCGGAAGGGGGGAATGCAAGAATGCAGTGCTAACATCCAAAGTTGCGATATCCATAGCATCTACCGAAGCAATGGCCAAAAGCGTCCGTAACGCTTCTAAAGAAGGAGTCGTAGCACTCAGTCCTAAAGATGATGCTGTGCTCCCCTTTGCGATGTCTTGCACCACACACCGAGCTCTCACAGCTTCCTTGCCATTCACCACCTTTGGGCCTATGACCCATCGGGTTGGGATGATCTTTATCCCATGCTGACGAGCAAACTTCTGAGCCTCGTCTGCTCCAACCACTCTCCCTGCTTTGTGAGCAGTCATACTCTGCAGCTCAGTTCGCCGGCCTTCCACTGTTTTATCCACATCTAATGGACATCCATCTATCTCAGACAGAACACTCGTGGGTCTTGCCAGCCAAACTTGGGATCCACACACCTTCATGGACTCCGGGAAAGTGCTATTCTTGTTGAGCAGAATCGAATTGGTCACATGTACCAACTTCGGACTCTCGTCACTGCTTACCATTTTAATAGGACCTTGAGGCACATCGAGTCTTGGGTCTAAATAAATACGATTGATCAGCCGGGGAACTCGATTGGACTCATCTGGAACTGAGTTCACATCTGAAGTTAAACTCTCTAAACGCCGGGGAACTCGACTGGACTCATTTGGAACTGAATCCACATCCATTTGAGGTTTTTCTTCCTCCATTGGGATCGCTTCATCCTCAGCGGGAGTTTCTCCTTCGAAGTATCCAGGTTCCATTGCCTCATCTGGAATCCCTTGGTAAGGCAAACTTGGATCCTCAAAATCCTCCATGTCAACATCCACAACTTCTGTCGCAGGTGTTGGGACGCTTTGCTTCTCCTCCAACTTGGGATCTGGTCGACTCTCATAGGTGATCTTCGGGCGTTTCAGGAGTGAAGGCTCACTTCCAGACTCCATCACCCCCGCATCCTTTGAGCTTCTCTGGTCCATTTTTGGAGTTTCCTCTGTTGGTTCTTTCGATTCCAACCGTTGTCGTTGAGCTTTCAACCAATCATCATACCGTTTTCGGCATTCAGCATTGTGGTTGGCTTTTCCTCTTTTTGGACCACACGCAGGACAGTTCGCTGTGCCACCATGTTCCTTCACCCATGCAGCTGGAGGTCCAACTTTGCTCATGTCGGTGGTCGGTCCCTCAGACACTCGGCCCTCAAAGGCCTTGTCCGCTTCACCTTCAATCCGATCGGGCACACCATCCTCTTTCTCCTTCAGAATCGGGGGAGCCAATGTATCCGATGGATCATGCTCCTTGAGCAAATGTTGACAATGCTCCAACCCAATCTTCAACGGAACGATGTGCTTGATGGACTTTGCTCGAAAGTGTTTTGGACAACCATCCACCATGGCACTCACAACATGAGTCAAGCCACCAACTTCAGGGTACACATAGGCTGCTTCCACAAACCGGGAGAGCGCCGTGGTTTTCATCGAATCCGGTAGCTCAGCCAGAACTGTAGCACCTATCAACGACGATCCACACTCATGGAGGGATCTCTGTAGTACCAACTCCTGGGGTGATTTCTTCCCATCAAAGGCAGCTGCATGGTGATTGTGCATTGCAGCACAGTAAATCAGACCAAACTCAAACGCTCGAGGACTTCTTTTCAAGTCAAAGCCCTGCGCTCGTAGATCCAACCTCACCGTGCTGAACAACTCCTTGAGTGTTCTCACTGCCCTTTCCACACCACCAACCGCTTCATGTCCCTGCGGAGGTGCTCTTTGGGTCACAATCCTAATCCCCAGATTGGCTCTCTTGATGAGGGCGCTCACCGCTGTCTCGCTGTCTGTCCTCAACAGTACAGCAGACCCTGCAATGTCCAGTCCGAAAGCATTCATCCAATAACGAATCCAGCTGGAGGTATTGTCAGCATTGGTCCCTACCAACAGACATCCAATCATTCTGGTTGACATTTCAGTCATGACCAGTACTTTCATGTTGGGAGCCGTCGGCTGGTCTTTCGCAAAAGTACCAGTTACCAGGTTGATGAAGCAGAAATCTGCTTGCAACGCCACGGGTCGGTCTTGAGCATCCTTGGTCCGACGATGCTGGGTTGTTCCTCTTGTCATCCGACAATGAGGACATTCGGACGAAAAAGGAATGTGGCCTCGCATCCGATGCAGCTCCATTTCTTCTTGCTTTTTCTTGGTCATTGACTGCACTGACTGCATCTGATCAACCTCCATCGGTCGTTGGCCATCATCCACATCCATGGGTCGAACCTCAGTTCTTCCAAAGGTTACTTTCTTTCGCTTTCCAGCATCACCTTGCAGGTAGATCCAAGGACATCCAGCCCAGGATACTCCATATCCCATGACTCCTTTCTTCTCGTGTCGCAGCGAAATCTCTCTTCGAGTGAACTTCACTTCCCAACCAGTATTCACCATCTGCTCGGTGCTCAAGATGTTGTGAGCCACATCTGCTACAACTCCAGTCACACACACCGATGTCAAACCAAGATACTGCTTTCCTTCATACATAGGCAGCAAGGCTCGGATGCGAACTCGCTCGAAGACATTCACCGGGGTATCGTTGGCTGCTGAGTACCTCTCATTAGGTCCCAACGCCTTCCGATCCAAGATCTGGAACTCATCCAAGTATCTTTTCGCAATCACAGTCACCGATGCTCCTGAGTCAATCAACCACCATTTGCTTGCATCATCCTTTTCCATGCTTTTGACTTGATTCATCGGAGGTTTCATCAAAGACCGAACTGACTTAGATGGCAACATCTGAGATAAATCGGTAGAGATCCGATGCTCCAACTCGGCAATCCGGACTCTCGTCTCAACTTCCCATGACCAATCTATCTCATCAGTACTCCGGGGAATCCACTCTTTTCTCACTTCATCGAGCAATCCTTCCAGAGGTTGCAACACAGATTCCACTCGGGCCTCTGACTCAGGTTCATTCCATTCACCTCCAGTTAGCTGGTAGTCACTCGACTCACCCTCTTGGGAGACTTCAGCAACTGTCTTCCCCTTTCCTTTGCCTTTTCCTTTGGGCTTTCCCTTTTCGGGCTTCTTCTTGGGATCTCCTTTTGCCTTGGCTTTCGCCTTAGCATTGGGGGAATTGGGCTTCTTGCCTGAATCTCCCTCCTTATACCAGCAATCGCGGGCATAATGTCCCTTTCCACCACACACATAGCACTCCACATCCTTCTTGTTCTGGCTTGAAGCTCGTTTGCCAGCACCTTTGCTTGATTCGCGCTTGCCTTTCTGTTCCTTTCCTTTGCCTTTTGGTTTTCCTTCGTTGCCCTTTCCCTCATTGGGATCTCGAAAAGGTTGAAGCTTCGTGCCAGGGGCTTCTGACCACACCCTTTGTTGCACCTCAAACTTCAGAGCAACTCTTTTCAGATCTTCAAACGATTCACTATCGCCATGCAACAAGCAATGGCTTCTACACCGATCTGGCAAACTGCGCAGCAAAACCATAACCGAATCCGCTTCTTGGATCTGCAAACCACCAGCATGCACATCGGGATCAAGACTATTGAGCAGCTTGGTGTACTTGTTCAACTCATGCTCAATCTTTCGAATGATCTCCGGAATACTGGGTGCTTTCACGGTTTGATTCACCAGCTGCGACCGAAAGAACAGGCATTCAGCTCGCGACTTCAGGCAAAACTCCTTCGCCAGCAATCTCAAAGCCACAAAACCAGATTGTTGATAAGTGCTCTCACTTTCAACATATGTCTGCAAAATCAGAGAACTCTTCTCATGATTTGCAAAAGTCTGTCGCAGGATGTGCATCAGCCTCGTCGACCTCTTCTGTTGCTCCACAGTAAGTCGATCCTGTTTCAGCCGAGACTCTTCTTGAGTCTTCACCGCATGCATGAGCTCATTGGGAAACACTTCTGAACCCAAACCAACCCAACTGGTCAGCTTCTCCATCCAGGTCAAGAATCCAAGAGCTTCAGAGATGCGATCCTTCCAAGACGAAAAGTCAATGGTCGGCAAACTGGGCAACCATTTGTCCGATCGAGCAAACACATCCCTTTCCCTTTCTTGCTCCAGAGGTGGAGGTCTCAGTGGGGGACTTGGGCTCGCCATCCGAAAAAGCTGGGTCCCCTTCGCAGGAGTACCCACTGGCGATGCACCTTGACATCCCGAAGAAGAACTGGGCATGTTCTCAGGAACACCATCCTGAGGTAAGGGGGGATTCACCTGTTGCTGTTGCTGTGGCTGCTGTTGCTGATGCTGCTGTATCATCCACTGCTGATGCTGCTGCTGTTGCTGCACCATGGACGAAGTCATCGTTTGCATAAACTGCTGTTGCTGCACAACCAGTTGCTGCATCATGCTTTCCAATTCTCGCACTTGTCTCGTCAACCCTTGCACGTCGGGTGATGTTTGTGATGGTGTCACCACAGGTTGAGGAGGTCCAGTGGATAGTCCTGGTGGTAACGAAGGACTTCCTACCGCTTGCTGAGGCAAACCAGGGGGAAACGAAGGGCCTCCCATTGTCTGTTGGGGTGCTCCAGTAGCTACCCCATGAGGGCTTCTGGCGGGAGTTCGACCTCTGGGCACTGGGCCATACACAGGTTGGCTTCCTTGTGCCAAACCTTGCACCCACAGTGGGTTGGGATTTCCCAAACCCGGAAAAGGGTCTACCCTTCGCCTTGTCTCAGCATCCATGATGGGCACAGAGCTTCCACGCTCTCGTCCACCTCTTGGACTCCTCACATGAGCTCCACTGGTATGTCGTGGGGATGTATTCAACATAGTTCCTGCCTGAACTCAGGCTCCAGCCTGCAGTCTCTCCACAACGTCTTCTGGCAAAAATTCTCTCACCAACACCAGAAGATTGCTTTGCAGGCAGTGAAGCTGGTGACTTTGAGACAGAAGATGAATAGCGATGAAGAGCAACAAGAAGAGAAATTCAAGTCCTTCCAGAAAGTTTCTTCTTAGAGGAAGCAGGACCTTCTCAACTCGCAGAAGAAGACCTCGAGATCTTTGACGATGCCGCAGCAGGAAAAGAAGTTTCCAGATTGACAAAGATGGGTGTCATAGAAGAGGTCCCATGGAGCAAGAAGAGAACAAAGAAGTTGTTTGGTTGACAACAAAGCTGGTTTTCGACTGGAGATTTCGGAAGTCAGAAAACGTCATCTGCAAGAACGAGATCCCTGAAGGGCAACAAGAAGTTCCTCATGAAGCCCTGAAGCACGAAGATGTTGGCAGAGAAGAGCAAGGCTGGTAGCAAGAGAGTATAACAACTCGAAGCGAGAAGATGTGTTCAGCCCAGCTACCTCTCCGTCGTTGACAAAGCTGATTCCAATTTTGGCATTGGCAAATCGATGGAGTATTTGGTCACTTGACATCAAAGATGCATTTTTGCAGGTTCCCCAGACCTGTACACTGCAAGATTCCACGAGGAAAAGGAAGTCAAGCAGTACACGGAATGGAAGCCAAATGCTGGCGTCTTGGCTAGTCTTCTGTGGAGCAAATTTTGTGCAGAACTTTTTGCAACAAGAAGGCTATGAGAAAAGCATCGCGAACCCAGCGTTGTTTCACTTGATCAAGAACGGCAAGGTCGTATCCGTTTGCATCGTACATGTCGATGACCTTCAAGCAGCAGGAAAAGTAGCAGTGGTGAAGCCCGTCCTCGAAGCTTTGGCGAAGAAGGTGAAGCTACAAGTAGAAGGACCTTTTCTGACAGAAGAAGATTATCGCAATGGATTTTCCAAGCAGTCTGTGCTTTTCTCAAGAGAAGGTACAGCTATGAAGACGGAAAGTTGTTTGTCCGCCCTGACACCAAGTATGTCACCAAGCTCCTTGAAAAGCTACGCGTTGGATCGAGAAGAGAGAAAGCTACCCCTGCAGCAGGAAATGTGCAGAACACCGATGACAAAAGAGCTGGACGAGAACAAGAAGAATGTGTACCGAAGTTGTGTCGGTATACTGCTATATTTTGCCCAAGATCGTCCTGACATCCAGTATGCAGTCCGAAATTTGCAACTGGAATGAAGGCTCCTACGCAGAAGAAGCAGAAAGAGCTCGAGCATTGCGCGTTGTATCTGAAGAAGACTGCAGGCTATGCGGTTTGCTACACAGCAGGGAGACCTGGAACGGCAACCTTGCAAAGAAGCAAGAATTTGGAGCAAGATTCCGAGAATGAGAACGAGAAGAGCATCGAGAGTGGCAGACACCTGGTCGAAGTATTTTCTGACGCCGACTGGGCCGGCAACAAGAGCAGCCGGAAATCTGTATCAGGAGGAGTCATCTTCCTGGACGGCCAGTATGCGTTTTCTGACTCAAGAACGCAGAAAACTGTGGCACTTTCCAGTGGCGAGTCCGAGTGCTACGCACTCACTGGTGCTGTCGCAGAAGGAATTGGCATTCGAGAAGCCGTGGAGTTCCTTTCTGGCAAAGCAGCGCGAATGAAGGCGCACACAGACAGCAGTGCAGCGCGTGGCATTGTGCACCGGTAAGGTGTTGGTCGTATCAAGCACTCAGCAACGAGAATGCTCTGGTTGCAAGAGGTTACCAGAAACGGCCTATGCAGCGTGAAGGCAGTGAGCACTGTTTTCAACCCTGCCGACTTAGGGACCAAGCCCCTCAACGCATCGAGAATGAAGCTACTTTTGAACATCCTTCAAGTTCATGATGATCGAGAAGCAATCGGTCGTGAAGAACGAATGGCCGCAGAGAGCACAGCTACAGTCAGAAGATTGACAAAGGTATCCGGAAGCAGACTTGGTTTGACGTTATTGTCAGCTTTTGGTTTTGCAGTTGAATCTGCAGGTCAGCAAGAAGGAGATTTTGTAGCACGAAGATATTTTTGCATGCAGTTGATGAGTTTTGTGTTTGGTCCGTTTTCTACAGCTCAAGAGCCACCTCAAGAACTTCAAGAAGTTGAACAAGAAGTTTTACATGGTCAAAGCAGCAACAGCAGCATGAAGTTTTCACACGTTTTCACGAGCATGCCTGAGCTTGAGATGTTCGTGCCCGTGTGCATGGCTGTGATTGTTGTTCTGGTGACGATCATTGTCTACTTGGCAGTGAACCAGAAGAAAGAGAAGAAGGGTGAGAAAGAAGAGAAGCCCAAAGAAGAGAAGCCTGAAGGTGAAGTCACAAAGAAGAAAGAAGAAGAAGACAAAGAGAAGAGCTCGCAAGGTGTCTTCGAAGACGACGAGACCGTGAAGATGAAGTTCGACGAGCTGATCGCGAAGATGGAGAAGCAAGAACGTGCCTTGGAGAAAGAAAAGTTGAAGAGAGAAGAAGCAGAAGAGAAGGCGAAGGAAGCAGAAGAAGATCGTGACCAAGCATTTGTTATGAAGGCGAAGGTGGTTGCGAAGTTCAGTGAAGCTGAAGCAGAGAAGAAAGCTTTGGAGAAAGAGAAGGAAGAGTTAGAGAAGCAGAAAGAAGCGTACAAGCAAGATGCCAAAGAGGTGAGAGAGCAGTTGAAGAAGGACTACGACATGATCACGAAGCACATGAAGAAAGAAGCAGACGAGAGAAAGAGAGAAGCAGAAGAGCTAGAAGCAGCAGAACAAAGAAGAGAGGAGGAAGACAGGATCAATGCAGAGATCAGGAAAGCCAACGAGGAGAAGATTGAAGCAGCAGAACGACAAAGGAGGAAAGAGGAGACAGACAAGAAAGCCGAAGCAATGAGACAAAAGGAGCAGGCAAAGAAGGCCCAGGAGGAGAAAGAGGCCCAGGAGAAGGCAGCACAAGAGAGGAAAGCACAAGAGGAGAAGGAAGCACAGGAAAGGAAAGCACAAGAGGAGAAGGAAGCACAGGAAAGGAAAGCACAAGAGGAGAAGGAAGCACAGGAAAGGAAAGCACAGGAGGAGAAGAAAGCACAAGAGGAAAAGGAAGCACAGGAAAGGAAGGCGCAAGAGGAGAAGGAAGCACAAGAGAGGAAAGCACAGGAGGAGAAGGAAGCACAGGAGAAGGAAGATGAAAGGAACGAGGCAATCGCGAAGGAGAAGGCGAAGAAGCAAAGAGCAAAGCTAGAGGCCTATGAGGAAATGAGAAGAAAGGAGCAGGAAGCCCAAGAAGCGACGAAGGAAGAGAAGGAGAAGGCAAAGAAGGAGTTGAAGGAAGCACAGGAGCGAAAGACCCAGGCGGAAATTCAGGCAGAGAAGGAACGAGAAGGAATGAAGGAGATTGAAGTCGTTGAAGTTGAAGATTCAGGATCTGAAGATGAAAAGCCCACACTAGGAGCAGAAGGAAAGAAGGATGCAGAAGGCAATGTGTGGCAGATCCACAAAGGAGCATTGTGGGTCAGGATCAAAGGCCAGTGGTATGATCCAAACTGGTGGACAAAGAAAGGATACACGCCACCGCCCGACGTTGCAGAGTCGAGCGAAGAAGGAAAAGAAGAAGGAGGAGCAGCAGGAACAGAAGAAGAGAGAAAGGAGAAAGAAGAAGAGCAGTACCGAGAACCACCGCAGAGAGGAGAGAAAGGTAGCAAGAACACAAAGGGCAAATGGAATGTGGTCACGTTTACAGATTGTGGTTGGATTTGGGAGTACTGCAAAGACACGAATGAGTATCGAGCAATTCGGCTCGATCAGAAAGGATCAGCGCAGGTGAAAGGAGCGCGAATCAAAGGTGCCGAAGACTGGAACCTCGTGACGAAGCACTTCAAGAAGACAGGAAGGTGGGAGAGCCCCACAGAAATAAGAAGAGAGAGAGATGAGCCGCAGCAGCAAGAAGGACGAGGCCGAAGAGAACGAGAGCAAGAAGACTGGCAGCAAGAAAGTTGGCACCAGCAGCAGGACTGGTACGCCGACGACGGTTGGAGCCAGAACTACTGGGAGCCAGACTACGCCTACTACCACTACGCCCCAAAGGGGAAGTACCAAGGCAAAGGGAAATGGAAGTATGGTGGTGGAGGCAAGAAAGGCTGGTGAAAAGAAGAAGCCAGCAAGAAGCATCGAGAAGGGTGACGACTGAACGCAGCGTGAAGCATGTATAGATTTTCTGAAGCTGTGTACATAGAAGTTCGAGCACCCCGAACATTGCACGAAGTACAAAGTAGGTACAACGAATGTTTTTGAATAAGCAAGGACCCCAATACGCCTTGTGATATTCACACGAGTTTCACCAAGAAGAAAGTAGTTTCACGAAGAGTTTCACGAAGCAGGACTAGGAGTGTAAGGTGCAGCCAGGTAGAGGCAAGAACAGTTGAAGAAAGAAGATGGTTAGGTAAAAGAGAAGACCACACAAGAGCCATAGGCTGGCCACAGGGCTGAGACTCACAAGATGAGGACTCTAAGACAAGCCCGTGTAACTAGAAATTCGAGGTTAGGAGTTTATGCATGTTTCAAGAAACAAAGCAGAAAGAACTGGGTAAAAGACCTTGGACTAGAGGAGACGAATGTCCCCAGTTCAGTACACTTGAAGTCCGAAACAGCTCTTCGTCTTTTGGCACAGCAGTGAGAATCACTGCAGGAAAGAGAACGCCCTAAAGCCTTCGATCTGTTCCGAGGCGGGGTGTTAAGTGTACAGCATGTATCCAGGTACAGTGAATGGGTGCAGTAGGAAAGACACCAAATGCCCTAAGGCATGTTGAGTCTGAGCAGAACGAGTTTGACACCGGAGGCTTAGGCTCAAGAGTCGAAAGCGAGAAAAGTTGTTTTGCCTTTAGAGCGTGGTAGGAAAAGTGAGCCATGATGTTTACCACGTTTTTCAACACAAGAGCTCTTTGTTACACGTAATGGAGAGTGTTTTCATCACAGAAGTAGTGGAGCCTTGAAGAGTTCCACCAATCCCCCAAAGAAGTTGAATGTATGCAGTCGCTGCAAGGACATGCTGAAACGTACAGAGTAGCAGACGAAAGTTCATGTGAGATGTGCAGTTCGAACACTGCAATCTCAGGCGGGGTGATGAACTTTTGCATTTACCCCCAAGTGTATCTTGTGTACAGATTTTCTAGTGCTTTGACACGTCTTTCATGTTTTGCCAGGAGTGCGTTGCATGAGAGGAATCTTGTGACATTCAGGCCCAAACATATGTGGAAAAGACCGCTTGTTTTTACACTGACTCTTTTCCATATGTACGATAAGTCCTACAGTGTAGCCTCTACCTGTATCGCCCGTGACATTTCCTCTGCCTGTGACTTGGTAACTGATATAATTATGATATAATCGTAGGATCGTCTCAGGGCGTTTTAGGGTTCAGGGTTTAGGGCTCTTTAGGGTTTAGGGTTGACGGTGTTTTTAAGTTTAGGGTTAAGGTTTAGGTGTTTTCAATTTTTAGGGTTTAGTGTTCTCAGGTTTTAGGGTTTTTGGGTTTTGTTAGGGTTTAGGGTCTAGGGTTTAAGGTTTAGGGTTTAGGGTTAAAGGTTTAGGGTTTAGGGTTTCTTGAGGTTTTTTAAGGTTTTTTCGGGTTTGGGTTTTTTTTAGGGTTTAGGGTTTTTTCGGGTTCAGGGTTCAGTGGTTTTTTGGAGTTTAAGCCTTAGGGTTTTTAGGGTTTAGGTCTTAGGGGTTCTTGTCGGGTTTAAAATTTCGGGTTCTTTAGGGTTTCGGGCTTAGCGTTTTTCAGGGTTTCGGGTGGTAAGGCTTTTTAGGGTTCGGGTTTGGGGTGTTTTAGGGTTTACGGCTTAGGAGGTTTTGGGGTTCAGGTTTTTGAAGTTTAAGGATCAGGAGGTTTTAGGGTGGAGGGGCCTCGGGCTTCTAAGATGGTTTTAGGGTTTAGGGTTTAGGGCTCTTTAGGTTAGGGGGTTTTCAGGGTCAAGGGCTTAGGGTATTTTGAGGGTTTAGGATTTGGGTTTGGAGGTTTTAGGCTTCATGGCTTCCGGGTCTACAGGGTTTTTTTGGGTAGGGACTTGTCTGAAAGGGATCGGGGTCTATCGCGGCTGAAATAGCGGGGGAACACACGCGCGCTGGGTCCAAGAATGCAAAGCGTGGGGGTTTGGGGGGGTGCGCAGCCCCCCCCCCCCCCCACTTGCAACACAATGCCCGCATGATGGGTTTGAAAGAAACAACAAAAACGCCGAAGCAAGTCGGGGGGTGGGGGGTGGGGGTGGGCCAGCCCCCCACTCGCAGGCTGAGGCGGTTTTAGGGTGTAGCGTTGACGGTGTTTTAGGGCTTGGTGTTTAGGGTTTAGATTTAGGTGTTTTCATTTGGGTTTCGTGTTTTCAGGGTTTAGGGTTTAGGGTTTTGTTAGGGTTTAGGGTTTAGGCTTTTGGGTTCTTGAGGGTTTAGGGATTAGGGTTTCTTAGGGAGGGGTTGTTTATGGGCTTACAGGTTTTCAGCGTTAAGCGTAGGGTATTTTGAGGGCTTAGGATACAGGGGTTAGGAGGTTTTTAGGGTTTTTGGTTTTTTTGGGTTTAGGGTTGTAGGGCTTAGGTTGTTTTAGGTTTAGGGTTTAGGGCGTAGGGGTTTTTTGGGCGTACTGAAAGGGATCGGGATCTATCGCGGCCGAAATAGCGGGGGGAACGCACGCATGCTGGGTTCAAAAATACAAAGCGTGGGGGTTGGGGAGGGGGCGCAGCCCCCCCTTGATTTGCAAACACAAAGCTTACTTGAATAGCGTGTTCACATCTACATCTTACACGCAACGGTATGCAACAACGGGTTCTTGGTCAGAAACCTCGAGACGTCCGACGTGCATAGGGACCTATCTGAAAACGATAGGGCTCTATCGCTCGCATGCTCATTCTCGACTTTTAATATGTCTTTTAACATCTCTAAACAATATACATGTCTAGTCTTGTATTACAGCTTCAACAATGCATCTTTTAACGTTCGTTGTAGAGGTTAACCTTTCTGTGCATAGGGTGGTTTTCTGACTCAGTCTCTGGTTTTCTGACTCGTGTGTGGTCGGTTTTCTGACTCACGCCTTTCCGCTTTCTGACTCGGTCTTCCCTGTTTTCTGACTTGGTCCTGCGCGTTTTCGATTCTTTTTTCCGCCTCGACGGTCACCCCAGCAGGAGGGCGAGGAGTACGCCGACGCCATGAGGCGGCTGACGCAGGCGGTGAGCCGCAGGGTGCCGCAGCTGCACTGGGCCGGGGCGGAAACCAACACCCCCCCGGTCTACTATTCTCACAACAGAAAGCTCCCTCTAGGCCATCCTTGAGCCAAGGATATACAGTTCTGACGTGTCTTACGTCCTTCCCAACAACCTTCCCACATCTCCGCACCCTAAACCCCTAAACCTTACGACTAAACCCGAAACCCTACCACCCCCCCCTAGCCCGAAGCCCTAAACCCTAAACCCTAAACCCTAAACCCTAAACCCTAAACCCTAAACCCTAAACCCTAAACCCTAAACCCTAAACCCTAAACCCTAAACCCTGGACCCTCAACGTTAAACCCTAAACCCTGGCACGTGTGAGTTTTGCCGGCAGAACCCGTTGTGTTGTGAAGTCGGCCACGATTTCGTACAAACTTAAAGGAGCGAAAACCCCGTGAACATCAAACCTAAATTTGTGGCCACCTTAAGACCTTGGAAGATTGCGCTTGCGGAGTTTCTTTTTTTGCCTAATCCGTTTGTGAAGGCTGCAAATTGTTACGCGCGTCCAAGCCACAAGGGATGCAGTCAGTTGCACTGAAACATGCAGCTAGTCCAAAATACAAAGACTCGCCCAACGTAAAAAACATTGATGCAGCTTGTGGGAACAAAGTGTCCACTTTCGTCACCCACGGATTGTGGTGACGCTTACCGTGGCGTTGCTGGAGAAATAATGTGTGCAGATGTGCATTGGGGCAGTTGTGCTGTGTTGTGGCCCAAGCAACCTAGTACTTAGTTGTTATGTCGCCATGGAGCGAGCTTCATCGCTACCTTCGTTGCGACTTCCGGCTGTGAGGTGCGCCGTGTTGCCCGGCAGTTGCAGAGTCACAATTTAGTTGCTTGAACTCCTGTGATCCCGAGGGCATGCGAGCAGCAGCGACCAATCTTGTTGGGGAACTGCAGGCAAGGGAATTAATGTTTTAAGATATGATATGGCCTTTTGTGTATTAATGTAAGTATAAATAAATAAATATAAATATAAATATATATGTATACAGTATGAATCAACATCAATTTTGGGTGTGTGTGACACCAGGCCGGCTTTCGGCTTAGATCACCACGAAGCTTGGCCGACGAAGAAGACTGACACCATGCTTAATATCATGAATATCTTCCTTACCTTAGGATGCAGCTTCGAAAAGCACATCGGCAACCTCCTCCATGAGGTTGGTCGGAAAGTCTTGTGCGGCCTGTGCAATTCTTGTGTGCGAGACCTGTTAAGCCATGCTCCCTGGTGTCTTGAATGGTTGTTTTTTTCATGCAGGCGTACTGAACCTAGCAGGCTCTAAAGAGGTGACCCGCCAGTCTTTCGGCTGTGCAGCTGCTGTGGCTCAATGCATTTGGTCACTGCCAGCGGCTCTTGAATCAGGCCTATGACGTGCCTAGGCGACATCACGGGTTGTAGGTGTGACTTTTGCAGTGGCAACAAAGGAGTTTTTGGGTACTCGCTTTTTTCGTTCGGTTGTTGAGTCGTTTCGTGACACATCATGAGTAACATCACGTGAGTTGCCAGCGAAGGTTTCCAGCAGCCAGTTAAAGTTAGTTTGTTGCAAAGATGCTTGTAAGTGTTCTGGCCGGTTAAGCAGTGTTGTGGCTGCTTGGTGTGGTGGATGTGACCTTTCTGTGAACTAACTCCTGAGCCTTTGAGTCAGGAATTCCATGGAATCTCCGATACGAAGGCAAACGAACACGATACCAAGCCGCCCAAGAGAAAGGGCTCTGTCATCTGTCTTCTGGAGTGTAATGTTGCTTCTCGACAGCCCCCTGTGTTTGAAGCACAATGATCTATGGCGCCTTGGAATGCGCAATGCTGAGTGTAGGCACCCCGGTTCCGCGAGCATGGGCATGGAGATGCCAAACGGTGCATAAATTTCAATTTCGCTCTTGTTGTTTCCATTTGCTTGAAGCTTTGGTGCAATTTCTGGTCATGCCATCCATGCATCCTTTTGTCCATCATGCTTAGTCTCGTCCTTTCTGCAATCTGCAGCCGGAATGCTGCATGTACCGTCAGTTGCGCACACGACGTCAGCAGCGAACAAGCACCCTCCAGTCAACAGAAGCCCCAGCTCCTTAATTGGCGAGATCCATGCAGCAATGAAACGCTTTGCTTTGTTTTTTGCGTGCAGTGGTGCGTCTAGGGCAGCTATTTTTCCTTGTAGCTTGACTCCCAAAGGCGGCCGAGAGACGTTTGTTGGGAGCGCGCAAAGAAGACGCCTTCTCAACGCTGCGATGGGCTGGCCGAAGGACGCGCCGTACGACGAAGCCCGAGCATTCCCAAATTACCCCATTTTGTGCGAGAGGGCAAAGTTCTCAGCATATCCGGGACAGCTCCAGGCGCGGGCATGGCCTCGGCCCGACGGCCCAGTACTGTATATACATGTGCGCCGCGGGCAGGGATGCTACTTGCAGGGGCACGTCGTCCAAACGGGGCAAAAATGCTCGTCCCTGCCCAAATGGCCTCCTAAGCACAATCGGTTGAAGACAACGGGCGCAAACTGCAGATGGTGTGGTTGGCTGGGAAGGTGCACACAGCAACGAACGGGCGGCTTTTCCGCGATTATGTGCTCCTTCCCGCATTCGCACGGGTTCATTAGTGGGTGATGCCGTCGGGCGCGCACGTGCGCGCGCAGGCCTTGTGTGGGAGTCCAGCAAGGAGGGAGCTCGGCTTGGTCGGCGATGCAGTTCCGGATGTATAGTTCCGGACTTCCCTTCCGCACCTCCTGCTGGCACATCGCGAGTTTGGAATTTCTGGTATGTCTGATGTTGTGCCCCCCCGTCGCTACGACACACTTCTCGTTCGATTGACCACCAAGCAGGTTTGAATCGCGAGGCTACGTTCGCCTCTCAAACCCCCTTTGGATTGCAGGAACTGCATCGGACATGCCCATGCGTAAATCAACAACGTGATGTAGAAATGTCACGTTGTTTTTTTCGCTGCAAGTGTACACGGTAGGGTCATGTTTGCCACGCACCGAATGGTAACCTTGCGAAACCAATTTGTCAGCAACGACTTTCTCAAACTCTTGACGATAATTGCAGCACGCAGGCCTTCAACCATAAAGATTGTCATCAAGCTGAAGGACGACGTGTTTGCACAAATCCGCATCAGAGATTCCGTCAACCTCGGCTTTTTGACTTGGCATCCTAACCGTCCTCAGGTGGCATGCGAGCATACACAGGGTTGCCGTTGCTGTCGCCAGAGTCGGTGCCCAACCAGTATGCAGCATGCACAGCGAACGTCTCCGCAACGTGAATGCGTGCCGGCCGTTTTTGAGGCATCTCAGATCTAGAAGAACATAAGATTCTTCATACGGAGTTGGGGCGAATTCTTTTGAGCACCGCTTTTTTATGGCACGAGACGCACCGCGCTTGATTTCCTCAGCTCATGTGAGCTTCGATGTTGCGAACTGCTTTCCCACAAGTGTCGCCACTGCACATCCCTGGCTGTTTCCACTTCACGCCGATGCAACTGAGCGTCCAGCAAACCCTTTTTGTCAGGTCCGGCCTGAAAGCCCGTAGCGCAAATTCAGGAGTCCTCCATATTCTCTCTGTGCTGTCCGGATCTGTTTGCGCTCAGGAGGGCGTAAGGGGGCTGGGGCATTGACATGCGTTGTCCACACGGCTAGAGACACGCAGTTCATATGACTGCATTCCAGAGCAGCGATCTGTACCAAACTGCGGGACATAGCGCCCGAACTGCTGACCTTTATGCGCATGTTCTATGGTCGACCCTCCACTTCCTGGCGGGACGACCTGGAGGGTTGCTAAGCCTCAGCGAGCTCCAGGACCATCCAGGATACCCATGGATACCCAGCCGAGTGTGGCCTTGTCTCCGGTAGGCTGCGCCGGCGCCGGCCAGCAACCGCCCAAGAGCATCGAGGCCAAGCGCCCTGCAACGCGCAACCCAGCTGCCCCCACCACCGGCGACCCCACTCCGCGCCGGCAGCAACCCGCAGCGCCCGCGGCGCGCGCAGGAAGCCCTGTTGCGCGAGGTCGTGCGCCTCTCGCCCCCATCGTCCGCCGACTTCCGCAGCCGGGACGACGAGGCGTTGCGAGCCCGGGCTGGCCCGTTCGGGGTATCGCCGTTGTTTGCGCCGCCGCGCGACGTCGCCATCGTCGCCCAGCTGGTCAGCCACGGCTCGGCAGCTTGGCTCGGCATGTCCACCGCAACGGGACGATGCCAAGGGTAGCGGCAAGCGAAGGCGTCGCCGGAGAGCGACTTGCATGTCCAAAGGCAGGAGTTGTGTCCCGTTGTTCGCCGGCTTGCGCGCGCGCGCGCGCGCGCATCGACCCACCGCCAAGCGCCAGTTCTTGCGCGCGACGGGCAACCTCCGGGCGTTTCTGCAACATTACCGGGAGCGCATCCTGGAGTGTTGCCCAAACTGCCCGATCGAGCTCTTCCAGCAGCGGCACCGTGCGCAAAGGGCACGCGGATGCACGCGGGCTGGCACAGTAGAGCAGGAGCAACCACGCGCCTTGCATATCAAGCAATTCCGGCAGTTCCTGCAGCAGGCGGCGTTCTTCCTCGAGTCCTGCCGCGAGAGTGCATCGCATGAACTCCGCATACCCGATCGGCACGCCCAACGCAACGAAACCGATTCGCTGCCCGCCTTCCGTGTCCGTGCTCCGGACGTCGCGGCGCGCCTCGTGCAAGGCCTTGAAGCGCATGGTAGCAGCGAGCCGCCTTCGCTTGTATCCTCCCGCACTGCGGCAGCGCTCCTGCGAGGGTCTGCCGTGAGGCGGGAGCCACCGTCCCGCAACACGTCCTCGTGCGCGACCTCAACGTCGAGCCCCTTCGCTTCGACGACCGCCGGATCGAAGTCATCGCCAATGGACTGCCACTGTGGAACGGGGCACAGGTCGCCGTCGACACCACTCTCGTCTTGGCGCTCACCTCGCGGGCCAAGCCTCGTCGAGCCGCGGGCCGGACGGTCGGTGCAGCATGGTGCAGCACTGCTCGCAGGCCGCAGGGCTAAAGAGCGCACCTATCCGGAGTTGCTGCGGTCCCGTGCTCGCCATCGAAGTGGGGGGATGGAGTGTCGAAGCTGCATCATTTGTGAGACAGCTCGCGCGATGCCGAGCCCGCGCGTCCCCGCCTGCCTCCCGGGCCGCATGCACCTCCGCTTTTGCACTTCGCTGGTGGGTCCTCCTCGTCTTCGCTGCAGCAAGAGCCTTCGCTGCCAGCCTGCTCTCCATGCACATAAGCAGTTTGACACGCAAAGCGGGTGTCCACACGTGCATCAGGTGAGCAAAGGCCATGCCGCATCTGGTAAGCTTGATCAGGGCCAAAGAGCGCACCTACCCTGAACTGGTGCGGTCACGCCGTTGCCACCTCACAGTCCTCGCCATTGAAGTCGGGGGACGCTGGAGCCAAAAGGCTGCCACCTTTGTCAGACAGCTCGCCCGCTGCAGGGCCCGAGCGATGCCATTGCCCAGCCGTGCAGCCTACACGTCAGCCCTCGCACTACTGTGGTCCGCCCTGCTGTCATTCGCGGCTGCCCGGGCCTTCGCCGCCGGCATCCTCGCCATGCCCCTGGCTGGCGCCTCCAATCGGATGGAGTCCATCGTCAGAGGCCCCTCCTCTGGCGCGTATTCGGCCAGCCACGCAGGCAGCGCGACCTGCCTTTCCTGCGGTCGCTTGATTGACTGGCTCCCGGAGCGCGTGTAACGTTTCCGTGGTCAGTGGTGCCAGTGGCGCTGCTGTCATACTGCGGGAGGAGCTGCAAAAGACCCGACCAAGGCAGAGCCGACGTTCCTCGGAGCCAACACCCAGACGGCCGCCGAAATCATCGGCGCCGCCCTCCCCAGCGCTCACGGCCTTGGGGGGTAGGCCCGTGGTGTTTGGTTGCGGCCGGGGGTATGGTACAAGGCCTTCAAAGCGGGCGGCTGTGATCAGGCCTTTTTTTTTTTTTTGTTTTTACCCCAACGCCTTTTTTCGCCGATCCAAACAGTCGCGGTCCCAGTGCAAGTGCCGCATCACGGCATGCGGGTAGCAAGGGGCAGCGACTGGGACGAGTCGGCAAGAAGGTCGCTGGCGAGGGGCAGCTCGCCATCGAGATTGTACGTCCGAACACTTTCGTGTCCTACTGGACGATGAGGAATGCGTTGAGCTCATGGTGACGGCCGCTGGGAAACTCGTGGCGGGGCTTGTGCCAAGCGAGGTTGTTGATGGACTCCGACTTGGGCGGATGGTCGCCCTCACCAAGCCCAACGGCGGCGGCATCCGGGCCCTGGTTATGGGCGATGTCTTCCGCCGCCTCGTGTCCCGCACACTCGCCCAGCAGTTCGCGGGTGCTTTCCAATCAGCCTGCGCCCCTTTCCAATATGCGCTGTCGACGCGTGCGGGCGCCGAAGCACTCTCGCGAGCACTGCGCTTCACAACAGAATTGCAACCACGGTCCTTCGCGTGGATGGCGTAGGCGCGTACGACCACATCTCCCGCGCAACCATGTTTGAGGGTTGCGGGGGGACGGGGGGCTGCGAGCGCTTATTCCTGTTAAAACGGGGACCGGACTCTTACATGTTCTACGATGCGACTGGCCGGGGGCACGACATCATTCAGGTGGACGGTGGTGAACAAGGCGACCCGCTAATGCCAGGGCTGTATGCCGTCGGTGTGCCGGCCTTGCACTCCCAGTTGCAGCCGGGTGAGGAACTCGTTGCGTTCCTGGATGACACATATGTGGTATCCACGCCAGATTGCACGGTGCCAGCCTGGGCACCTCGCTCAAAACGCATGCGAATGTGGACCTCCATTTGGGCAAGACGCGGGCTTGGAATTCGGCCGGGGAGGAGCCCCCTGGCCTGTGTGCGAGGGTGCCGACGGGGCCGTCGGAGCCACCGCTGGGGAAGCTGCCACCCAAGGTGGCCCGTTGCGGGGATGGCAGCGTGCCGTCGCGGCCTGCCTGGACAGGACAACCTGCGAGAGCCTTTTGGAAGTCCTCCGCCTAGTCCTCGATGATGATGATGCTTCACAGCTTTTTGTCGCTGTCGCCACGCTCCTTGCCCGTGGCCAGGTCCCTGAGCCGGCTGTCGCTGGCCTAGCATTGGGACGCTTAGTTGCCATCACCAAACCTGGAGGTGGGACACGCGGGCTGGTTGTTGGGGACGCACTGCGCCGCCTTGTCGCCAGGACCCTGGCGCAACAGTTTGCCGAGCACTTCGAGACTGCGTGCAACCCGCACCAATACGCCCTGTCCACTCGTGCAGGGGCGGAGGCGCTGGTGCACACCTTGCAGGCCCGCACGCAGGCCGACCCCAGCCTGACGGTATTGTCCGTCAACGCTGCGGCAGCATAGGATGTTGTGAGCCGGGAGGCCATGCTCACGGCACTCCGCGATGAACCCTCCGTCCGGCCTGTCCTCCCCTTCGCTCGGCTGTGGTATGCCAGGGAATCGGCTTATGTCTGGGACGCCGGCGCCCGCTCTCACCGCATTACTCAGGCCGAGGGCGGCGAGCAAGGAGACCCGCTCATGCCGGCCATGTTCTCGCTCGCTTTGCAGCCCGCCCTCCGAGCGTTGCAGCCTGAGCTCCGTGCCGGCGAGCAGGCCTTAGCCTACCTTGACGACGTCTACATCCTTGCTTCCCCGGCAAGAGTTGTCGAGCTGTACCGGCGCCTGGAGCACCTCCTCTGGTACCACGCCCGCCTCAAACTAAATGCTGCCAAAACCAGGGTCTGGAATGCTGCTGGCACCTTGCCGCCGGGCGTGCTTGCTCTCGCCCCAGACTCTCCAGTTTGGGTTGGCGACCTCTCGCTCCCCCCGGCGCAGCGCGGTCTTGTCGCACTCGGTGTCCCATTCGGTACCCGGGAGTTTGTCGATGCCCACTTGCATGATGTCCTGGCGCGACAGGCCGGGCTGCTGGACGCCCTCCCACAGCTCCAGGACTCCCAGGTTGCGTGGCTGCTGCTCTCTTGCTGTGCTGCGCCGCGCTCGCAGTATGCCATCCGGACCCTGCCGCTCGATGACACGCGAGGGTATGCAGCGAGCCATGACGCTGCAGTCCTCGACTGCCTCCAGTCACTCTTGTATGCTGACGCCGGGACTGCCTTGCCGGAGACCGCGCAGGCCCGTGCGCAGCTTGCTTTGCGGCATGGTGGTTTGGGTCTGCGGAGTGCCGCCAGGCACGCGCCTGCGGCCTACTGGGCCTCCTGGGCCGACTCGCTGCGAGCCATTGCTCGGCGTGATGCCGCCCATGCTCATGAGCTCATTGCCGCCCTTGAAGCCGACTGCACGGCCCCCCCTGCCCTCGAAACCTTGCGCCTTGCCCGCTCATCCCTGCAGGCCATCGGGTTCGAGCCTCCTGACTGGGCCCAGCTGCTTCAGGGTGAAGCCCCGTCTCAGCCCGATGAGGACGGATCCCTCGACCTCACGCGCGGGTGGCAGCGCCCCGCTTCCCAGGCAGTCGATGACTTCGCTCACCGTGCCCACTTACGCGAAGCAGATTCGGCCTCCGCTGCCCTGCTGCTCTCGCAAGCCGGTCCGCATGCTGCGCGAGTTTTCGTTGCCCGCCCCACCTTGCCTGAGTTTTCCTTGGCATCGCCGATTTTTCGCGTGCTCCTCTTGCGCAGGCTCCGCCTCCCCCTGCCCCTCACGGCTGCCAGATGCCGATGCCAAGCAAGACAAGACCCTTTTGGCGATCACCGCGCTGCGTGTCCGCGCTCAGGCGTCCTGCGCGCACGTGCTGGCCCGCTGGAGCGAGCGACCGCCCGGGTTTGCAGAGAAGCAGGGGCGACGGTTGCCCTCAATGTCCTCGTCCGAGATCTCAATCTCGACCCCGTCCGTCAGGATGACAGGCGCATTGAGGTGATCGCCAACGGCCTGCCTCTGTGGGGGGGTGCCCAGGTCGCGGTTGACACCACCCTGGTCTCTCCCCTCACCGCTGCTGGTGCCCCGCGCAGGGTCAGGGGCCAAACCGCTGTGCAGCCCTCCAGGCAGCCAGGCGGGCCAAGGAGCGCACCTACCCAGAGTTCTGCCGTGCCCACCGCTGCAGGCTCGCCGTCATTGCGCTTGAAGTTGGAGGGCGCTGGAGCAATGAGGCCGCTAACTTCGTCCGCTTGCTTGCTCGCTGCCGGGCGCGGGCCGTCCCTGCCACCTGCCGGGCCGCAGCCACCTCTGCCTTCACGCTGCGTTGGTCGTCCCTCATCTCCTTCGCAGCTGCGCGGACTTTCGCCGCCAGTCTTCTGTCGCTCCCGCTCGGTGGCACTGCCAACGTTGATGGGGACCCGCCGCTCCTCAGCGAGGTCCTCGTCGACTCCGCCATCCCTCCCCCCATTGCCAGCCGCCTCCCGTGAAGGCTTGCGAGCCTTGCCGTTGCGCTGCACTGGGACTGCCTTGACCGGCAGAAAAAGGTGCGAGGGAATAAAAAAAAAAAAATGACCTCCGGCTTCGCGCGCGTTGCTCCTGTCCCAGGCGGGCCCTGGCGGACCGCGTGCCGCTACTGCGCTTTCCACGGCCGCAGCCTTCCGCCTGCCCAGCAAGTGTATGAGAGTCCTACTGCTCCGCCGACTGCGCGCGCCTTTGCCCCACGCCCCACGCCGTTGCAGATGCGGCGGGGAACTTGATGCCTTGGGAGACCACCGCACGGCCTGCCCCACGGCTGGCGTCTTGAGTCCACGTGGCACGCCCCTGGAACGGGCGGCCGCGCAGGTCTGCCGCGAAGCGGGGGCTCGGGTGGCCAGCAACGTAATGCTACGGGACATGAACCTCGATGTCCCGCTGGCGGATGCTCGCCGCATTGAGCTCTGGCCAATGGCCTTCCCTGGTACCAAGGCGCGAAAGGCGCTGTTGACACCAATCTCGCAAGTCCGGTCTCGCGGGATGGCACTGCGCGCCCGAGGACAGACCGGACGCCCGGGGCGGTTGCCTCCGGAGCTCCTGGCAGCTCGTCGCTGCTGGCTGGTAGTCATCGGCCTTGAGGTTGGCGGGAGAATGGACACAGAGACCGTCACCTTCTTACGCCAACTCGCCGCGGCGAGGGCACGCGAGGCACCCGCGCGCATGAGGCTTGCCGCACGCCGGGCCAGTATCCACAGATGGACTGGCATGTTGGTGGTGGCGGCCCAGCGCGCGTATGCCATGTCGCTGCTTAGAGTTGCCGCTGGCGGGGGCGGAGCATGGTACGGGTGACCCGCCGCCGTGGGGGGATCTGCTGGCGGACGCACGCAGGGTGGAGTCCATCCCGGACAGCCGGCTGCGCTGAGAGGCTGAGCCCCGGCACTCCCTGCCGTGGAAACAGCCGCGACAAAAAAAATTGCCGTGGTCGGGTCTTTGGTTTCAGGGTTGCGTGCTCGGGGCTCGGGCCGCAGTATTTTGCGTAGCGCGAGGTTTTGGCTGGCCGCTGACAATCCGTTTGCAACCTGCAAAAATTTCAGCGTATTTCAGCTGTTTTGCCTGGAACGATCGCAGCTTTGGAGACCACCACGCTCGTGAGCCCCGTCTCGCGGGACGGCACGGCTCGAGCGAGGGCAGATCGCGAGCCAGGAGCGGCCGCTTCCGACGCGGCTAGGCGGAAGCGCCAAGAAACCTATACCCGGAGATCTTGGCGGCCCGCCGCTGCAAGCTGGTCGTCGTGGGGCTGGAGGTGGGCGGGAGGCTCACGGCGGAGACGGTCACATTCCTCCGCCTGCTTGCCGATGCCCGTGCCCGTGCGGCCCCAACACGACTGCGGGCCGCCACGCGCCAAGCTAGCGTCCACAGATGGACGGGTTTGTTGGCGGTGGCGGCACAGCGCGCGTACCCCCCCCCCGACCTGGACGCTCTCCTGCGGACGCAAAAAGGAGTGGAGAGAAAAAAAAAAAAAAGACATCGAAGACGTACATGAATGACATAAAGCCGAGCAGGGCTTATAAACTGCAACGCCTTCCCTCTTTCGGAGGCAATTCTTGCGGTTGGCAGGGGCAAAGAAGAGAACGAAACCACCATCAACAACCGTATCATCCTGGAACTTGGAGCCCTCAATCATATTGTTGTTACTGCCCCAAAGACCCTGGAATCCATCCCACCTGTCAGTCGTGCCCATGAATCCTTGTAATAGGGTCTTTAGTACGCGATCAACCTTTATCACGACGAAGGTGAGTTTGCGAACGGCAGTTTCGTTCATGCGTTCAGACACTAATACTAATACTCACGCGTTAACTTGTAGTATCAATATTGATGAGCTCTCTTATTCTCTTCACGGTAATGAGACTAAAGACAAGGAGTGACGATGCGTGCATGATATTATTACACGTGAAGAAAGAGAAGTTAATAAGGCTTGAGATTCAAGAACGAAAAAAAAAGACTCAAGGACGAGTGAGTTCATGGACTTTGAGAGATATTTCGTGGCGTTGTGCAGTGCGTCCAACGCGTTTCTAGCAGCTTCGACCAGGAGTGGGGATGCATTGACCAACACGTTGACACGGTTGGACCATTCGGCAAGCAAAGGCAGCACGTCGTGCTGCAATGAGGGCGTGCCATTTGCGAACTTGTAAACGAGCGCGGGGCGGCTGCAGTGGCAGAGAAATCACCGGTTTGCTCTCAACTGAGACCCTACCGCTACCGAATGTCGCAGTGTTCTGCTGCCAGCGCGTCACAGTCTCGCCCCCACGCAGTGACGCTGCTGGAGCTGCCCCCGCCATGCTGATGCCGGCGACGGGGTTTGCTTCGTCGTCGAACTGCTGGCGGCGCCTGCAGTGGCCGACCATTACGGGGTTGATAATTGTGCCGGCACGAGAGGCGGGAAAAAAGGTTTAGCAACAAGTCGCATCGTTGTGGTGTGAGTGCTTTGGGGTGTTGAAATGTGTTGAAAGGGGGTGGGGCATGTGCAGCGTTTTGATAAGAGTTGCACGATATCAGTATCCAAGGTTCTTGGAACGTGTTTTTCACTTCGCATGGCTACCATCCTTGGCGACTGGCATGATCACCCAGGCTGGCTGTTTGTGTTATGTCATTTCGTGATGCGGCCACGCTTGCTAAATGTTTCTGACATATAGTGGACATAAATGTTATCCCGTGTTGTGAGGCGAAGCAAACAGTCGTCGTCCATGATTCCGGCGTGCTGGAATCGCACCTAGCCGACAACGTTGGCCAACATTTTGGACTTGTGCGATCCCACCCTCGATTTTGCTTGATGTTTTGCATGGGCTTGGCGTGACGCGCTTGACCACCATCTGCTTTTCGCATTTGTGGCTTTTGTGCTTATTGCTTTGTCGGACTTGTGGCTTTATGATTTGTGCTTTGCTGTTTGGAAAGTTTTGGTTCTTGCATTTTGCTTTCTCATGTTTCTGTATGTCGCTGGATCGATTTTCCTTATGTGTTTTCCTTGTTTTCCTTCTTTCGGAGGCTGGACAAGAAGGAAGGCCTTTAGATCCGCTAGTCCCCGCCACCCTCAGACGTAGGATTGGCCTGTACCTTGGGTTTTTAGGAACTTCGGAAATGCATGGAGGTACAAACTTTGTTGAGCTCAGGCACAGCCAGTCACAGCATTTGGTGGTTTGTGTACTGTATCCTGCTGTGTACTTGGCAAAGGCAGCTGCATCGCTGCGCCAAGTTCCCGCCGAGAATGATGGCACGCGTCTGTTTTCTTGTTTGCACGTGTGAGCCCAAGGGGTGTGAAAGTTGCTGTGTGCCAACATCAGGTGCACACGTCCCATGCGTTGTTGGCATTGGTTGTGTGGGACTGAGCACCTGCGTAGTTGCAAGACATCTTTTCCAGCGCAACCATCCCAGTCCATCGTCTGAGGATGATGGTTTCGTGCGCTTTGCTGTTACAAAGACGCGCAACGATGGCGGGAAAGTGGAATTTGCAGATTTGTGCCGGGCCCAGTTCAGAAGGCAGAAGGCACGCGGACTTTTGACCTGCCATACAAAGTCAATTCAGGCTTGATCCCTGCAAATTTGTGCGGAACATGGAAACACTGCTGTTACAGGTTATTGTTTCGCATGCCGAACATCGTGTTCACGGGGACCAACGCACCATGGGCCTTAGTTCATGAAACAAAAAATACAAAGAATACGGCTTGTCGGTGAATGAGTAATGTACCGGAGAGAGACCACGAGCAGTGAGATACCATGTCAGGCCAGACATGGAACAACGATCCAAAAGCAACGACAGTTTCGACCACGGTGAGCTTGGCACGCCCATGCCTGGGCGAGAGCGCGATTTTCCTCAAGCAGGCGTCCAGTCCAGAAAAGCGCAGGGTGCGGGCCGCAGGCGCCGCTGTGCTGCTTTCCTACGTCGACTTCGTCATACTTCGTCAAAACAAACTCAGGAGGAGACATCAGACAAGACGATGTGCAGGACGCATGCTTGCGGAGACGATTGAAAACATTTGGGTTCCTACCACACCCTGAGTGCTCGAAGCCAGACGTCTGCCAAACTGGTTTGCTCTCACAACAGCGTTGTGAATATTGTGTCTCCTGCCAAGGGTGTTGGAAGATGCAGCCGGACGGCCAATTGATCTCCTCACGACAGAGAATGTGCTTCAGGCATAGTCCGACTGGACATCTTGCATCAACTTGTTTGTTGCTCCCTCCCTCCATGTGCTCAGTACAGATCGGTCCCAGCACATCGGAGTGAATGCAGCGAATGCAGGCACGTTTGGATGGACCCAATGTGTTGGAGACGCAGGGAAGCGTGGACTTTTGCATTGATGGCAAGACCGATACTTGGCCCGCAATCCGTGGACACCCTGCCCTTCTTGGCTGGTGAGACCTCATGTTATGTTTGTTATGTGTACGGCGAGACCGACGGAAGTTTGATTTTGATACATCGGTCTGAAGTGCCCATGGGGTTCTAAACGCCGGCCGGTTCTGGTTCTCACAACTCGGGCATGACGGGTGCATGACGCATGCCTGGTTGCCAGTTTTAACACACGCCATACTTGCGAGCGTGTGCTGGGGTTCCATCATTGTTTTCATTGCTGATTTCCCCAGCTGCGCCCCGAGAATGAGAGGGGAAATCCAGCAACCAGCCCTGCGTCGCAAACTGAACCGTGAAATACCGTGAACAGCTGTTTCCCCGCCTTGAGGAAACCAGTTGCCGCTTGGAAATCGGCCAAAGCATTATTCTGCAGCTTCGGCCAGGCACGGGGCGCAGATGGTGCAGTGTCAAAAAGGGTCAGTGACAAGAGCAGGGTAGAGGTAGAGCGACGTTCCGCGATGCCAAGGCCACCAGGTGGCAAGCTACGGTTTCAAGACGGCGTTGGAGAACAGCACGAAGGTGCCTTCGTCGACCTTCAATGTTTCCAGCGACACATTTTTTGACACTGCGAACCTTCAATGTTGTTTCAAGCTCAGGTTCGGTCCTGTGATCCGATTGCCTTCAAAATGGAGACGTCTGACGATGGCGCCTGTTGCTGTTTCACTTTTTACTTGGTTTGCTTGAGGGGGGGGGCGTCGAATTCAGAGGTATGCGCATGATGCTTTTTGGCGTTACGTGCTTTACAGTGCCAAACAATGCTTGGCAGTGTTTGACATGCTTTACCCGGTGGGAACGGGTCCGAGGCTCTTTTTGGCGCGAGGTCAGTGTGAAGGCGGCGGTGAATACGCCCAGCGCGGGCGGATTGATGGCTACCTGGTGAGCACTGTAAGCATTGTCCGCAAGAGATGGACCAAGAAACTCCTTGACCCCACAGATAAATCAGATAAAGCCATGAAAAGCTATGAACTACTTCACTTAGCAATTCATTTAACTTTGCAAGCCAGCATGGAGCGACTCGCCCACTCCAGGTGGGGCCCTTTCTTCTCTCCGGCTCTGGCTCTGGTGGGCCGGCCCACAGCGAACCGCCGATGATGGCGAATGAGGCGAAGGCCAGGCCTTGGAAAACAGTGTGGAAGTGTCTTGTTTTTGTGCTTCAGAATATCAGAACTCCGAATTCTTTTCATCTTCATGGCGGCGGGCCGGCAGGTTCGGACTACTACAGCTCGCTCCATGGCTACATAAGCTCGGTGTGACACCGTGCCGGCGAAACACCGCGCTTTGAGCATGTCTTGCAGGACTGGTTCCGGCAGACGCGGGCTTGGTACCGGTGATGGTTCCTCGGCATTCACGTCGAGACCTCCACGCCATTTTTCTGTTCCAGCGGCACTTCATCTATTTGTTCAGACACATGCCCAGACCACCGTGCCTCCACCTGCGGCAGCTCCTCCACCTGCGGCAGCTCCAATTGCCTTGACGCCCTCGCCCCCAGCAGTGATGCCGCTGCCCGTGGAGTCGCATGGATGCACAGTAGAGGTTCGGTGCTAGGAGCTGCTGGGGTCAGTTGGGAATCAGCTGCTGTCCAAAAGAGGGAGCCTGGCAGGCCTATCTTGACTACTACAAGCACCCCGAGAGTTCCCATACCGGATGTTCCGGCCGCCGCTCGACCCGGTTAGAAGATACAATTCGGATTGCGTGGCGAATTGAATCTGGCTTTCAGGGCTTGTATGAAGCCTTTTGGGTTCACCCTTGGGCAGGTGCGCTTCGCTGTTTGGGTTGGGGTGCACGGGGCACCGGACCGCGGCATTGGCAGTTCAATTCTAGATTCATGAGGAATATGAAGATGGCAGGCTGCCAGGCGCTTGTAGCTTTGATTGGGCACTCGCTGTGGAATGAGAATCTCAGGATGCGCCTAGCCGTGTTGCCTCAGCAGTGATCGATGCAGCAGAGCGACCTTGCAGAACTTGGTATGGCTGCACAGCTGCGGCAACCCTTAGGGTAAGCAACCGCGAGTAGAAATGCTGTGGGAGTTCCTTGGTTGTGAGGCAGTCTGGCATGCCGTTGCCCCAGCGCATGGCCGCGGCCACTGCAGCAGCAGCGGCGGCCAAAAGCATCGTGAAGCCGGCGAGCAAGGAGGCGCCGACAAGTGGGGGAAGAACTGGGCCAAAGAGAGTCAATTATGAGCCAGTTGCTATGACCCCAGAATCACAAAGCCACGAGTGCAGGCCATTGCCGAAGCGGCGGCTCAGCTGCGACGCACGTCCAAGCGCTGAGAGCATTGCTGAGAGCATTGCGGGAAGATCTGCCAGTTTTTTTTTTTTGCCTCGAAGTCCAGCAGATCTCATGGATTCAGGGATGACCAATGTTTTTGTGGCGAGCCACGGAAGTCAAAGTAGAGTCGGGGAGAGTCAGATAGTCCGAGGCCGCTGCTGCTGGCCTGGACCCCAGCCACCTACAGGCCGTCAGCGCCGCCTTGGAGAAGGTGTGAGCGCCTTCTTAAAGAAACGGGAGCGGAGGGATGCAGAGGGCTAGTGGCTTATAGTGGTGATGTGGCTAGTCACTTCTGTAGGCCTCGCCAGCCCGGCTGCCGGCTCTCCTGGCTGTATGGCGTGCCGCCGCCGACGCTGCTCGCCACGCGGCGGAGCGCGGCCCGGAGAAGGCTCTTTTGCCCTTGAACCGCTGTCAGCAGCCTTTGAGGGGGGAAATGCCATAAATGCCTCTACCGGCGAAGTGTGGAATCTTGACTTTGCGCTGCAGGTGTCGCACGTTGTCGAGGCTTCTGCTGCTGCGGGCCTGTCGATCGAGCAGCAGGCGCTGTGCGAGCAGCGTGTACGGCAGCGCGCAATGCAGCATGTAGCGCACCACAGCGCCTCCTTGCGCCCCCGTAGCAGCCGTAGCAACCATTGCATATTTCGCAGGCCCAGGCAGCTGCTGCAGCTGCAGTGGCTGCTGTGGCTTCAATGACGACACCAGGAACACCGTGATACCTACTTGTCTTGCTGCCTCGCAGCGGCGAGTTCAGGAGTGATAAGTAGATCGCACCAGACATCGGTGCATGCTGCATGGCATATGCTGCTTAGCCACAACCTCCCTCACCATCAGAAGCGGAATTTTAAGTTGAGGCATGTGGGGTTGTAAGGTTGGGATGTGACACACTAAGCCTATACATTCCAAAAAAGCACCGGTGGAGGCCCAGAGGCCGTCATTACAGCTGCTGTGAAGGCTGCCGAGGAGGCTGAAGAAGATTTCGGGGGGTGAGCTGGCTTGGCTGGTGTGTGGCATGCTTGGATTGAGAGCGTTTGAAATTGCAGCACTCTTCGCTGCTATACGCAAGGCTGGCATGGCGCTGGACAAACAATCGCAGATGGCGGCTTGACCACAGTTTGAAGGACGAGAGCCGGAGAGCTGCGTGCAACGCGCGTGGCGGGCAGAGAAGCGCCCAGAAATGTCCAGAAGCATCTTCGGAAAAACTTCTTGCTTCCTGTATGTCTCGTGAACAGCCCGAACAGCCCCACGTCATGGGACAGAAATGTCTTCCGAGTTCCGTGGTGCTGCAATTTAGCTGAGGCGGCCGTGGTGCAAGTCCAGCCTCCACAGGAGCTTTTCTCTGCCCCCATCGAAGAACCAGATCCAACATGAGCGCACTCGGGATGCCCCGTGTTGCACGACAGATGCGAGACTGAGAGGATCAGGAGGCACTAGTTCGAATCCTCCACGCTGCAGAGCGCCCTGGCCTGCACCGGTTGTGGGGGAACCCTGCGTCTTGGCCGTCGCCGCTCCGTTTGGAAATTTGGGGCTTCTGAAGTTGACCGACCTGTGATCCCCGGCTTGGCTTCCATGGCCCTTGATTTGAAGACCCTTTTTTTGTGGGACTCGCAGTTGAAGTGCCGCTGCGCCCAGTCAATCACAGTTCAAGTTTGCAATCTGTTCAGCCGAGGATCCTACCGAGAACAACGCCGCCGCCAGAGGAAGTTCCCGAGTTTGACGGCCTCTCAGCGCCAAAGAAAGGCAAAAACGGTGGGTGGATCGAAGTTCGGAAGCTGTTCTAAGTCTGACTCTACCTGCTGAAGTGGACCACCACATCGTGTAGCATGGGATTTTGTTGTGGGGCACTGATTGAAGATCAAGGCAAGGCATGTGATGATTAGTGGCAAATGGCCCCTGAATGTGGCCAGCGCCCAGGAAGCAGTCCTGCTGCCAAAGTGGTGGCCGACGCCATTACTCAGGCGGAGTGTTCGAGTTGGGAGAAGTCGTTTGTGGGGAGCCCAGCGCCGCAAGGTGATCCGAGACATCCCGGTGAGCCCGCAGCAGAAGCTGCAGGCCTGAAGCCCTCAAAGAGGAAGGAAAAGCAGCTTTTTTGAGTACCTTGAGTACCTTTGAATACGTGAGCAGTCCTGGGCACCGAGCGCAGGTGGTGTCGGCGGCTGCTAGGGCTGCGCAGGTCGCCGCCGAGCACTCCTCCACCACGGACCCGTGGCCTCAACTTCATTTCGCTTGCTGTTTTGAAATTCGTGGAGGGGGTCCGAGTTGGGCCCACCCCGACGATTTCATGCCGAATGTGTGGCCTGGACCTTGAGACATTCCTCAGACCTCCTTCGATGGCGTCCAGATGGTCATGGAGGCAGCCGAAGCGGCAGGCATCAAGGCGCCTCTGAACTTGTGTGGCGTGGGCAGAGGGGTATTCCGGAAAATGTTCTGGGGCTGTTTGTGCAGCTTGTTGGCCGTTGAGGACGTGGAGAAGCTGCAAAAAGTTCGAGAGAAGGCCGAAGAGCTGACGCCGGAGAAGCAGAAGGCACTTTAGCGCAGTTCCGGAGATGTTTTGAGTTTGTGTTGAGCCCAGGCTTTCTCGGGCAGGAAGGGGTCCTGTTAAGTAATGTGGGACTACCAACATGCGTGGGGAAGTCTGCAATCTGCTTATGTCTGCAGTTTGACAGATCAGCGCGACTCCGGTAGCCGGTGGCTGCATGTAGATGCTAGATGCTGTTTTAATATGCTCAGGTCTTGTGCCTTCCTGAGCCTTACGGAGCCTTCCTGGGAATCTCTTGGAGCCCAGGCTGTCTCGAAGTCCTTGGAGGCCGCGGTGGATGAACCGAGCACGTGGCCCGGCCAAACCAGCTCAAGAGCCCTTGCAGAGAGTTGAGAGCCCTTGCGTGAGGTGTAATGTACGCGCCGAAACTGACAAACCCAAACTTGAAATCCGACAATCTATAAGGCCAACTTAACACATGTAAAGCCAGACGCTTGGGTGCCAACGAAAGTGCTGCGCACGGTTATCCTCCCCCGCAAAAAGCACCGTGAAGCACGAAGGACACCGGTACATGCGGCCGCAAAAGTTGCGGCGGTGGTCAAAGCAGCCGCAGACTCCGGTAGAGCTCTTAGTGCCTTAGTGTAGGCTTGGGATTTGAGATCCATTCATCCAGAATGGTCCAATATGGTCCATGATACCATCGATGCCAGTAAATCCAGTTTGCATCTCAGACCCCACATGTCTGCGGTTCGCCATAGTTGTGATAGACCCAGGCATGACAGAAGAGCAACAGGCAGAAGTCGCCGCAGCTGCCGCGTCGGCCATGGCAAAGGCGTCATCAGGGATTGCAGGGCGCCAACTTCCACGACCCTTTCGCACATAGATTCTACGTGTCTGTCGCATCTGCCAGCACAGGGGTTTAACATGTCACAGAAGCATACAATTTTTTCGGTGTTTTTTGGAAACATGGCCGATATGAGCATGTCTAGTTTGACTAAAGTAAAGTCCTTTCGGTGTTATTAAACGCGCGTATGTTTTTAAGCGCGCTGTCGTTCAAATCTCGTCTCGGTGCCAGCTGAAGATGGAGATCCCTGTCCGGAACCATCTTTAAACTGCTTTCGTGGGGAGTTGGGGTTCATAGGTCAGTCCCTGCAAAGCCCCCGAACGAGCTTTTCACAGGCTGCCGAGCCAGCGCCGAAGGCCGGTCCACCCGGATAGGGCTGCTATGGCTGTTGCAGTGCCGTTGTGCACAAGTTTTGCTGTTTGTGCTTCGTACCACAAACGGAGTGCTGTACCCTCACCGAGCTCTCTGTCTTTGCCTGAGAGGAGCAGATCTCCGAGTTGATCAAGGCAAGATCTTTTCTGTATTCTTTTGCAGGCGACTCGATATACTCGATCTCCCAATCGCAGTTGCAGTAAGACTCTGCAAGATAGAGGCGGCGAAATCACTAGGCCTCGGCGACAGCGAGCCCCTTGTGACAGCAGCAAGTGCTCTGTGGGTAGACTCTGGCCTGGGCAGGAAGAAGGTTTCTGAGAGCATCCTAAATGTTCAAAGGGGCTACATGGCCACGTGGTGCCGGCTATGCTGGCGACGAAGAGACCCTGAGCAGAACCTGTGGCCCGAGGCTCGAGGCGATCCTGGCCTCAGCATCTTCGTTGACGCCGGCGGAGCTCGAGTCTGTGATCAAGTCCATGCGCGCAGCGCAGGATTCCTAGGATTCCCAGGGTTCCTAGGATTCCAGGAGAGCCGCGACCCTCGTGAAAAAGTGGCCCGAGCTGCTGCCTTTCTGACATTGTTCTTCAAGTTTCAGAACCGACGTCCACCTATTTCTCTTCATGCTGGTGCATCCGACCAGGGTCAGTCCGAAGTTGAGCCCTCTGAGCCCTCCGAAGAAAGAGCGGAGGCCGGTTTTGAGGGGATGGGGAACAGGGTAGCGGCACGTAGCGGCACGTAGCGGCTGATCACTTGCATGGCCTCGTTAGCAATGCTAACACCACATGCTTGGCAAGGCGACCGCCCGAGGCCATGTCTTTATGCCGAACAGGAAGCACACTTCCGTGCATGCGCTTGATCGGTCAGCTTTTTCGATGCCACCACCTAGTGTTCCCCAAACCACTGAAGTCTCGAACTCAAGTCGCAAACCAAGGCACGAAGTACTCACCCCAGGCTAGACTTGTGGATGGGGTAACCGGGTAAGCTCGGGCTTCGCAGCGAGGATATTCACGATCAACCAATGTACAGCGGGTGCGCGCGCACACACACACACACACACATACACGACCGCCCGTGAGTGCGGGCTACCGTAAACATAGTTGTCACCTTGTTTTCCCGCATTGCTTAGACAGTCTTGACAGTTTTGAACAGAGCGAATCGGCGTGAATCGTTCCCGTGCCTGCGCCGTTCTTTTGAGTTTTTCCCTCTTGTCAGATTTTGTTTTCACTTGTCGTTGTCCCGAGGGCCCGGCGGACGAAGACCTGCCCATCCCTCGAGGCCGAGGCCGCAGCGGCGCGGCGCGAGCTTGAGGAGCCCTTCCCCCTCCCCTTCCCCCTCCCCTTCCCCTGCCTTTGCGCTGCTCCTTCCCCTTCTTCCCCTTCCACACGGGGACCTGCGCACATACACAATCAGAGGTGACGCTTCCGAGCGGTGCTTTCTCTGGAAGCTTGGAGGAGCACCCGCCTGAGGCGTTTGTGCGGCGGAGGCCCCACTTGCCAAGCGCCACATTCCAGGAATCTTCCTGAAAGCGGGTTTCCAGAGGGTTTTCAGATGGTCTTGACGGTTTTTTCTGAGGTACTTTCTTCGAGGGCCGTTGGGATAAGTGTTGAGCTGTTTCGGCACGCCCCTCGTGCCCCCTGCACAAGGCAGCGCACGAAGACCTGCCCCAGCCATGCGCTGCAGCTGCTCAGACAAAGTGGCAAGTCTAAGTGCGAGGGTTTGTGCCCGTCTTACTAAGTCTCTTATCTGTAAACAAGAGGGTGGGCGCCCCTTCCCTGCGTCGCCGGCTCTGCTGAGGAACATTGCAGAAGACAGAGAAGCACCTCGGCAAGGGTTCCACAGAAGCACGTGTCGACCCATTTGCCTTGTGGTATGTGGCACCAGCCCGCAGATGCCCGCAGGCAACCACAGAGACCATCCGCGTGGGGTCCCCACAGGACAAGGCCCGGGCGGCGATTCGCATCTTTTTACATGATTGGGACCATCGCAGATCACTGCCCTATCGCCTTATCGGACCTATCGCCCTCGCCAGGCACGGCCATCCAACCCGACTTCTCCGCGCACCTCCGAGAGTGGGAGCCTGCCATCTGGCTGCAGATGCTGACTGAGATGTAGGATGCGAAAGGTTTGAGGTACTGAAGAGCTTGAGCTCCCTGAGCCCTTTCAACACAACACAAGCTTGCAGAGTTGCAACACTGGCTATTCGCAGCAGAAGGTTCAACCGTGCCTGTCAGCACGAGTGTCCACTTCACTTCGCCCTTTTGTTGTCGCTCTGTTTTGCAGAGCCTCTGCCGCGGCGGGTGCGTTCATTTTACTTCGCCTCCGTTGCGACTTGCGTGCTTTTGCAATGCTTCTTTGCCCACTTTTGCTACTTCTTCCATCTTCTTCCTTCTCTCTTTTCTCCTCCTCTTGAGGCCCGAGTACGAGGCCTGCGCCTCGGCTGCCTCGGCGGCCTCGGCATCGGCAGTGCAGACGCCGAGCACGGCCGCCTCCATGCCGAGCACCCCGTGGGGGTCCCCGCTGTGTTTCAAGAGAGGGGGCTTTCTTTTCAGAGAACTTAGTGGGAGTGCCGAGGCCCATCAAGAGCTGGCGCTGTGGTTCGACGATCGGACCCTTCCGTGCAGCTTGAGTGCTTGTGTGCAGTGTTTTGTTGTTTTGATGCCGAAGTCTGCTCTGATTTCTCTGATTTCTCTGATTTCTCTGATTTCGCGAAGAGGACAGGGCTCCTACGGCACGGTGTGCAGGGCCCTGGAGATGGAGAGCGGCTTCATCTTCTGCGTCAAGAAGTCCGTGGCCGCTCGGACGGACGGCGTACAGGGGGGACACAATCGACATCAGTTAAACGTGAATGCAGAAAAACACCCTTCTCCAGAACTGAATCGAAATTCTGGCGAGGGAGAACGCTTTCGATCAGGTGACGGAGGATGACGAAGAGGGCCAGAGGTACATCCAGAAGCTGCGTGAAGAGCTGGCGCCATGCCCGCAGAAGATGGCACAAAATTGCCGAAATCTGCTCATATTTTCTGCGAATTCCTCGAGTTCCAGTTCAACATGAGACATTCGAGACTTAGAGTTCTCATCTGACTGTTAATCTGACCCCTCGGCTTCTAGGACTCCCACGCAACGTTCGTCGGGGGAGTTTTAAAGCTTTGTTTCTGTTGTCGAGACTACTGAGGACATTTTGCGCTCCTTGCGGCACCAGAATATCATTTGCCACTTGGATTTTAAGCTGTTCTGCGCTGCGTGTGTCGAGAAGTCCTGTGAGCAGAGCTGGGAGGTTGCCTCGGCCACGAGTATCGCAGCGACACCCTGTGACCTTGTTTGGGAGGGGTGTGAGCAGGTGTGATGTGCGGTGCGCACGAGATGTAATGCTGTTGTCACTGTCAGTTGTTGGGTGCTTGTGCTGTGGCGTCGTCATCATTCGGGCAAACTTTTTCGAGGTACATTTTTATGGAGTTTGCGGAGGGAGGGCCTAGAGCTGAGACGGGCAATGCTTCTTACAGTGAAGGGTCTGAGTCTGTCCGAGTCTGAAGAGATGGATGTGTAGGTTTTTTTGTTTTTTTTTGGGGGGGGGGGGGGGGGGCGCATGTGATTCGATCTTTTTCTCCTCCAGGTCTTTGGCTACCATGCTCAAGGAGTTTGGCCCGCTCGACGGACGGCCCATGCTGAGCTGTTTTTTTTATATTTCGTTTCGGTGACGGCTGGCGGCCCCCTGTGGGGCACGGCTGGAGTGACTGGCAAAAGCCGACGGGTCACTCCAGTCCACCATGTCCACAGTACCTTTCAAGAATCTGAGTGCGCCCGGGCTCCAGGATTTATCGCACATGAAGTCACAAGACATGACCTGCAGGCAGAGATTGAGTTTCTATGCAAGAGAAGTGTGCAAAGCCTGATGCTGACTACTGCTCCCCTCATTCTGCCAGTAGATGTGTCAACCATTTTCACCGCGCAGCTTTGCAAGTGTTCTTTTTCACGTTCTATCGCAAGCAAGCACCCGAGTCTGCCTGCATGGGCAGCTGTGTCGGCACGTACCAGCTCCTTCGCGAATGGAGAGCACTTCTCCAAACAAACTTCGCCAAGAGCTGAGAACCCCTTTCTTTAGCAGACATGGCTCCGCCAATCTGTGCCCGCCAGACCTCAGGACCAACGGCCGCGGTGCCGGGCAGCCAGGAGCTGGCGACCGTCCTCCTGGGCCTGACGACCACCTTCATGTCCGCTCCAGAGTCTCCCAGTCCTTACACTCCCTCACAGAAATTCCAGCCACTTTATGTCATAGCGACCCTTAAGGTTTAGGAAGTTTAGGGCTTAGGGGCAGGAACTTTGCAGATCATGTCGCAAGATATTTCGAGCAGCTTGCTGTGACAGGTACACCTCGATTGTTTTCGGCTGGGGCTCGTGGCAAGCGCTGCTGGAAGAAGATGTTTGACATCAGGCATCGAGGGACTTTAGCCTTCTCCCGGCTCCAAACCTTTTTCCTTCGCCCATGTCTCTCAGAGTCGCTCATCACCACAAATGTGAGCACCGCAGCCGAGGATGGGGTCTACTTGTCCCTGTGCTCAGGCTCGGGGATTGTCGTTGCACTCCAAGCTGCTCCAATGACAGCAAGTCCAACGCCAGAGCAATCTCAAATTTCCTGTTTTAGGGCTTCCTGGCCATGCCATGCGTGAGCCAAAGGCGGCGATTCTTGCGACGACCGAACCAGCCGCATGATCCTGCTCTTCACCGTTGCACAATTTGGATGCTTGTTCTAAATTCGACAAATTCGACTCATATTTGGTAGCCACTTGTGCGGGCACTCGTACATGTCGTACATCGCGCCTGACTCAGTCAAAGGATGGGGCCTCTCCGTGACCTTCATGGGCTTTGTTATCGACAGCCGTGGGCCTCGCTTCGCATGTGCGGTGGGTGGCCTGCTGGAGTCGGGTGGGCTGCTCCTTCTGGGTTCTCTGGCCTTGCAGCTTGAGAGCGAATGCTTGCGCGAGTGCTTTGCGAATGCTTTCTCTGCACTTCTTTCATCTTCGCTTTCGCTCCGAAGGGGTGTGCACGACACACCCACGAAAGCGGAGGCTCAGCACAGGGGTCCAGTGAGTCCGTGTTTGATGGCTTCTTGGCGGGAGTCCTGATGGTCTCCGTCGGTGGCGGAGCGATTCAGGCAGGGTGGTGTCGGTCGCGCAGCAGAAATTGGCTCCTGCCCCGAAGCTACTGCTTTTGCCCTCCAAGAGAGGTCCAGTCCATGAAGCTGCCCTTCTTGGTAAGTGCCCAACTCTTCCCACTGGTGATGACAATCGCCAACTGCCTCGACGATGCTTCGGCCAGCGTCCCACTGGGTGACTTGATCTACGACGGGCTTGAGTGGATGTGCTCAAGTAGCATGCAAGTATGCAAGTTTGTCGAAGGCCATTACCAGCTTTACCTGAATGGTTTCAGCCGCTTCTGGATCTTCACCGGCTACAGTGGCCTGCTTCTTGGGCTGGAGTGCTGTTTTTCGGTGCTTTTCACCTAAACACTGTGGCCCACGTTTTTCAAATCCATTGCCCTTGCCTAGTGAGTTGCCTTGAAGGTCTTCAAGGCTTTTTTTTTCTCCGCAGGAAGTAGATCGGACGAACGGGTGCCAAGGTGCCTGGCGCTGTCCGCAGTGTTGGGTCTTAGCTGGTGGGGTGCCGTGGCTGCCCTCGGCACTCGACTACCCACGTAGTGCTCCGGAAAGCCAGACGCGCCATAAGTCCATAGTCGCGCCTAGAATTAGCCCATCTCAACCCCTGGGCTATCTGAGCTGTATGCCCAGGTCGACCAAACCGACGCCTCAGCGCCATCAGCGCAGCCGAGCACCAGGAGACTCCCCAAAAGGATTCGAGAGAAGGTGACTGAGGTGACTGAGGTGACTGTTAGGTGACTGTTAGGTGACTCAGTCCGTGTGATTCTACTGGAGTAGGAGTCCGATTCCAAAGAGGGACCGCGGCCTCGCCTCCACGGGCTCCCGCTGCTCCAGCAGTGCCTGGGCTCAGTCAAAAGATGAGAGCAGCCAACCCGTCAGGGGGAGCACAGAGAGAGCAAGGCTTGAACGGAAGATTGTCGAAGGACAGATTGTTTTTTACCCTCTTAAGCGCTCCAGTGAACCTCATCGAGCAAGGATCGCAACCTTCGAGTTTGCCTTCGTCATGCTGCTGCCCGTTTGAAAAGCGCCTTCGTATCAGGCTGTCACAGCGCAGGAGATGCAAAGTGCACTGTAGGGGGATCGCTAGGCGGAGTGTTGAGTTCTTCCGAAGCAACATGTACGTCGGCCTGAACAAAGAGTGGCTGCGGTCCCTTGGTGACGGGGTGCCTTAGTCGGCATTGCTATTGTCCATGTGGGCACTTCGTGCCAGATCTCCTTCGGGTAGAGCTCAGGAGACACACAACACCTACCTCAAGATCTTCACAGCATCGCTACCCCTTGCTATGGTCTTTGTGCCCCTCTTCAACCGATGCCTCGCGCGCGGCTTCGTGTTCACCTTCGCGGTCTCCATTGCTCTAGGCACACGATGGCACATGATGGCATGTGGGTTGGGATGCGGATTGGCATGTGGATTGGCATGTGGGATTTATATGTGGGATGTGGATGGGCTCGCTCAAAACCTGGGAGGCGAGATCTGGAATCTCATCGCCCTGGTCCCCGTCCTCGAGCTCCAGGCTTCAGCACCGCTCTGGTGCTGCAAGAAAGGGGCGGCCCTTATCATCCTTATCCTTCCGCGCAGGTCGTGGCCTTTGTGGCCTACACAAGCTGGCGGGCCTTGCATCTGGGACTCTCCTTACATCTTTCGCCACTTGAGGCTTTGCAATGGACTTCCATTTGAGAGCAGTGCTCACAACTTGTGTGGGGTGCACGGGTTCTAAACTTCGCTCTTTCCTGCCTTCTTGTCTGATGTCTCACACACCGTCCTGAGTCTGTGCATGCCCGTGCATTGCTGCATTACTTATCTCCAGGCTCTTTGCCTGCCTCTATGTCTTCATAGGGCACAGTGGCTTGGCAGCAAGCCGTCCATCACATACATATACATATATATATATATATATTATTTATTATGTATTATTTATTATTTATTTTTTATTATTTGTTATTTATTATTTGTTATTTATTATTCATTATTTATTATTTGTTATTTATTATTTGTTATTTATTATTTATTATTTATTAGTTTTTATTTAGTATTTATGATTTGCTATTTATTATGTTATTTCTCATTTATTACTTATTATTTATTATTTATTATTTATTATTCATCATTTATTATTTATTGTTTATTATTGATAATTTATTATTTGTCCTGGCGAAGGCTTCGGGAACCGGAGCTCTGGCACCATCAGCGCCCTCACCACCATCGGCGGCTGCGTCATCTCGGGCCTCATCTGGCCCTGCGCCAGGCTGTCGACCTTCGGCTGGATGCTGTGGGGGAGTCAAGAGTTGCAGGCTGCAGGTTCCAGTGTGGTTATTATGAAGCCAGCCCAAAGGTGGACCGTATGGTACCACACCACTTCCCTCCAATTCCCAAGGAAGGCGCTGGCTGGGACCCTTGCCCCGATGAACATGCCGCTGACCACAAAGGGGGAGAGCCGTTTCTCATGCGGTGCTCGTGGTGTGCCCTTCCCTTGCCTCATCCCCCATTCCGTATTCACAGTCCTCTTCCGCTCATGCCATCAGTGCCTGTGGGCACTTTCTCGCCCTGCATGGCGCTCTGTTGTTGCTGCCAGCTGTCCACCAATCCCAACCCGGCCTGTGATAGCCTGAGGTTCTCGCTGCTCCTGAGCTTGCCTCTCATACTGATGACGCTGTCCCTGCATCGGCACCTTGCCATGTTCCCATCTGGGGAGCTGCGGACCGAAATTGGCAAAGGCAAAGGGCCTGCAGAGCGGCTCTTGCCAGAAGGCTTGGGCTGGTAGGATACGTCATCCAGTTAGCATCTGGTCACGTATGGTTACACGATGTGGTGCAAGGGTTCTTGTAGATGTGGTCATGTTGTGGTGCATTTTGTGGCGTGTCGCTAGTGTCGCAGGCCCTGTCCACGTGCATAGGCTCTTTGGTGCTAAAGGCACGGCAGCTCACCATGCGCCGCTTCAGCAAGTGTTTACCAGAACTCAAAGGTCTAGTTCTGCAGCCTGAATTCATCCGTCTGCGCCACCTGAGTATACGACGGTTTGCTTAGAGAACTCTTCGTCCAAGTCTCAGATTCTGGAAGATTGTGCAGATCTGGAATTGGTGGGGCCATGCTTCCAGCCACAGCTGAAGCCTATCATGAAGCCTGCTTGAAGCTAACAACTTTGAAAGATCGACTAGTGGTGAAGGAAGGCGCCCGCCCGGTTGCAGGTTTTGCTGTTTCTGCGTGAGCCAATTTTGCAATTTTAACATGTTCACCTCAGCATGTTCACCTCAGCAACAGGAGGTTTCTTTATGCAGAGTCTAGCCTTTTCGCCGCAACTTCGCGCGCTTTGCCAATGTCTCAGCGCATCACAACGGGTGGCTACTAGCAAAGGATCACGATGAGAGGGACCTACAGAGGGTTTTCTTGCGTGGGTTCCCCATGATGCTCGCGATTGTGGATGCTTCTAGGGCTGGAACGATGTACTACTGATGTGCTCCTCTTGCTCACCTCACGGTCTCACGTTCATATGCCATGGTGTGCTCTCCAGATACCGGCACACGGGGTCGTCTGACATTTCATTCGAATTCTCCGTCAGGGTCGCTGCGCAACTTTGCTTTGGCCTTCAGACGGCCTCCGCATCTTCCTGCGGCTACTGCAATGGGTAGCTGCGTAGCCAGTTCTGATGGCAGCCGCAAGGGACGCGAAACTGTGGGCAGAAGATGAGAAATATGAGCCGAGCTTGCAGCCCCTCAACCGCTGGCAGTTGCAAACACTTGCAGCAGCGACACTTGCTGCAGAGCAACACCTCTTCCAGGTGGGGAACTGCAGACCTCAGCCTTAGTTCTTGTGCCTGCCCCCTGCGCTCGTGAGATCCGCATATCTTAGATCCTTAAAGCGCGAGCCCCGGAATGCAGCGACACTATGCCAGTTCTCTTATAATTCCCGAAATTTCTCGCAGGACAGCTCCTCCGCAACACCGTTATGGGAATGCTGCAAGGCCGGGCCGGTTGGAATTCAAGCACAACCTTTTCCGTTAGAAAGACCCCGGATCGACGCCTGAGTATCGACAGTGGGCTTTGTGGACCGAAGCGCGACTGAACAGGCTTGGCCTACCTTCACACACGAAGTCCCGTCGTCGTTCATAGAGACATCAAGAGCGCGAACGTGCCACTTGGCTGCAAGCATCTGCAAGCTGCCGTGCGCTCCTTGTTGACTTCTAGATCCTGTCGAGCAAATGCAGAATAACAGAAGAAGAAGGTAACGCCGAGCAGCTCCCGTCACAAACCTTCCGTCACCGAATCCCGGGGAGTTTTCTTTTTTTTTTGTGAGCTTGAGGCTTTGCTTCTTGTCGTCCCTGTGGTAGGCTGCTGGACCTGGACTTCAATGTGAAGCTGGCAGATTTCGGCTGCTCCAAGCGCTGCCAGGAGGAGCACAACCTCGCAGTGCGAAGAGGGATTTCTGGGGGGGCTTTCTGGGGGCTCTTTGCGAGTAGTGACGAGTAGTGAGTAGTGAGGACCTCACAACGACGTTCAGAGCCACCGGCTCGCTCCTCTGGATGGCGCCAGAGGCACTCCCCACTTTTGCTGTACATTTGGGGCATCGCGGACCTGCACCTCTCGAAAACTCGGTGCAGGTCGTTTTGGGGACCACCGGCTTCGGACGCAAGGCGCGCTCAAGATATCGCATGCGATGCATGGTGGGAGCGTGGCATTTTCAAGCATCCCAATCTCACCCAAGCTGCCCAAAGGGGAGGGGCCACTTGAGAGGCAGACATCTGGAGCTTCGGCTGCACCGTCCTGGAGGCGATGACCGCCGAGCCGCCCTGGGGCAGAGGCCAAAGGGGTCGAACCTCTCAAGAGTTTTCAAAAGATGGCCCGTGCATTTTTGATAACTTTTGCATTTCTGGCACATCTTGGCCTGTGCCTGCGCAAAAGCCCTGAGTGTAGCAACGATGCGGGGATGTGTGGCAGGGTGTGGCGATGCTAGGTGAACTTGCTCCCTTAAGGGGTGCTTAAGCATGTAAGAGGTGCCATTGATGGAGCTCCTGCAGCAATGAGGCCGAGCTTCAGATGTGGAGCTGTCAACTGTGGACTTGTGGGCTATCTCTGTTAAAACTCGGCGAATCGCACGGCCCCCTGTGCCTTCATCTGGCATCTGCGGTGAAAGGAAGATCGGCTACTCGGAAGAGACTCCGCCCATCCCAGCCTCTTCACGGCGCTTCGAAGAGACGTTCATGCAAATCACAGAAGACATGCGAGTTGATCCGAATGCTTCGTTTCAGTCACCCAAAACAAATTGGGTCGTGTGGTCAGTTCGCGAAACTGTGACATGAGGGTATGGCCCTCCTGGGTGGAGGTTTGTCTGTTCTATTTTCGGAAACCCTAAACCCTAAACAAAAAACCCCTAAACCCTAGCGAGGGCAGGTGGCCAGAAACAAAATACCTTGAACAACCCTAACCCTAAATCAGTGGAACGCTAAGGAGGGGACTTCTGCGGCCCTCCTGTGCCTGCTCCAGAGCAGCCTGCAGCGGAGCGCCGATCTAAGGCCTGCATCCGATACTCAAGAAGTCCTGATTCCATGGTGCTATATATATATATATATACATATACATATATATTTATATACATATATATTTATATTTATATTTATATTTATATTTATATTTATATGTATATATATATATATATGTATATATATATATATGTATATATATATATATACATATATGTATGTGTATGTAGTTATATGAGGATGAATGCGTATATATATATATAGACATATGTATCGTTTGAATGTGAATGTATATACGTGTGTTGTGTATCTATACATATATGATTATGTGTGTGTAGAACATAAATGTCAGTTAAACGTCCAGCAACTAGGCTGCACGTGTACGTAGATTAACGTACGCAGGACACCGACGTGTGCAAATTGCCAGTGCGGGCAAGCGTTAAACACCACAACCGCCATTGCATATGCATGAGCACGCCCAGAGCAGCACATTCCTCGTCGAAACGCTTTTCAGAACAACAAAATGTGAGTGTTAGGACGTGTTCTGCTTGAACACTCAGCTGACCCCATAAACCAAGGCTTGGACAAAAACAAGACGCTTGTGGAACCATGTTCCCCTTCCGTTTCTTCTTTCTTTAACAGGCCTACGGCCACGGAGCTTCTGAGCCATGGGCCTCAGCTTCTGCCGGGGCAGACTGTGGCTTGCGGGCTACGAGCGCGGCCTAGATCGGGCTAGGCAAGATCTTGGGCATGCCCAGGGGCGTGCCGTGTACCTTGAAGTCTACAGACGCGCGCAGCTAGCATATCTCAGACCCTTGACCCCGTGAAGAACGCCCAAGGTTGCGAGTACTTCATGCCCACGGTCAAGGACCGCAGCGCAGCGCCTCCAGTGCTCTACGATGCTCTTCTTGCGTAAGAGAAGTGCAGCACGTGCAGTTGTCGGAAGGCTTTTGCTCTAAAACGGCGAATTGACTTGGAGCCTCAGCTCATAGATAATCCTTCTTGGAAGGACCGTCGCAGGCACCACGAGTCACGGGTGGCATGGACGTGAGCTCGATAAAGTTCGAGAGGAGCGGCCCCGTGGGCCCTTAAGTCCTTTAAGTCGCGAGTTGAGTGAAAGATAGTGAAGGTATGTTGCCATATTCGTGTACATTTCGGTGAAGATACCAGGTTGGTGCAGTTGAGTTATCTGAGATCCTCATAGATCCAAGATCCAGGCCAGACCACGCACAGCAAACGTCGTCAGACACATGCAACCTTGCCTTGTGCCACGAGAACTTTCCCGTAAGACTTCATAAGACCACGCTCAGCCTGTTCTCCCGGCTTCGGCCTCGGACCCTCTCGCAATCCGGGCACCTGCTCTCGGAGATGCCAGAGCGCCCGAACCGCTTTCTACAGTCTTTCGCTAGGGTAGCCCTCGCCTTTGAAGAAAACACGGTTTTTTTTGGTTTTCTGAAAGGCTGGAGGATTTGCTAAGGTTGCCAAGTTGGGCGCAGATCCAGGCCCGGTAGCCATGCGAAGGGGCACAAATTCGGCTTGGGAAGCCCAACAGTGGCCCAAAACGCACACTTTCCACGAGATCCCTCTTAGGCGGGTTCGGGCAGCAGGATGGGAATTCGACCTCTTTCTTGCCAGCGGCGCAATCGACAGCGGCGGTTAGCACCAGGAGAACCGCGCTTTGCGTCTTCAGGGTCCCCACCACAAAAAATCCTACACGTGTATCTATGTAGAAATGCGCAGCGGCAGAACATGGCAGAACGTTTTCTGGTTCGTGTGGTCTGCTGCTTTGCTTGCGCTACGTGCCGCACCTGAACGGCTTTGGCGGGTTCTGGCTAGAACGAAGAGCCGATCCCGCATGGACTCGGAAGCCCTCGGCATATTTTAAAGCTTGGAGGAGGCCCAAAGTAACAGTTTTAGTAACAGTTTTAAGTTTTAAGACATTCTGAGAGATGGGAGATGTTCAAGGTCACTTCCGTGCAGAATTTTTGCCGAAGGCTCTGGGCCGAATGCATGTCGAGATGCCGGAACAGCGTGCATTTCTTTGCGTTTCCAGATCCAGGAAGGCTGCCGTTGTGTGTGAACCACGATTTCGATAGGCTCATAGGCGAGATCTAAGGTCTGAGGGGGCCCTTGAGTCTGAACAAGGGGAGGGAAGCCCGGCAATGAAGTTCTCCTTGGGGCGGTGTTGAGGCATGGTCCCAAGCGCATGCTCCTTCTTGCAGAGTCACGGGGTCGGTTTTGCCGGCTTTGTAACATGCTTGGAATGAGTAACAGAATGACTCAAAAGGCATCTTCCGGGCTGGAAGGGCGTCTGAGACGGGACCGATCTGGGCCGTCGCCGGAATTTTCGCAAAGACGTGAGCCGCCCCTTCTTTTGCACGCTTGCTCGAATCACTGCTGGGCTGCCTTGCCATCTGCCTCTGGCCAATTCGCTTTATCTGGCAAGAAGGTCGCTCTGCTCGGGCCAAGGAGCTGAGGTTCGGTTTGAGAATCTCAGAGAGGTTCGGAGATCTTCCCCTCTGGGGCAGCAGGAGTCATGGGGTCATCTGGGGTCCGCGCAGCAGCTCTGTGGCCTTGCCACCGCCAGTCGTCGCACACACGGATCAAGGCATCACGAGGTGTTGTTGCTCGTCCTGGCACCCCAGATTCCACAATGGTCTGGGAATCTGGGAATCTGGTATAGTGGGGTGGTGATGTCCGGCGTGGTGGCAAAGAGAGTGGCGCACTTTTCGAGTGGTGGAGGTTCAGATGAAATCTCCCAGCCTGATGCTCTGGACCGATTTCGGAAGCTGGGCTCCGAAGCCAAGCCATGCCTCGCTTTTCAGTGCTCCACCCGATGAAGCACCGAAGCGGGCAAGTTTCACTGTAGGGATGTAGGAAGGGCCTTTTTTTCCAGGGCAAGCTGTAGTGTGTGGACAAGACCTCAGGGTCCTCTGGCCCCAAGTAGTGAAGTACATTGAAGTAAGTTGAAGTACTCTCAAGTACCTCCGAGAAGGTTTCAATTGCGAGCATGACAGGTCCGGGAGCCGCCAATGAGCATGGAAGGTGTGACGTCAGCAGTTCGTGCCCTCGAGACTATGCCATGCCTTGGATTGATACCTTGCCTCATTGAAGTCGATATGACAATGTATCTATATATATACACACACACTCTCTCTCTATATATATGTACGAATACATACATACATACATACATACATACATGTCTAGAGCCTGGTAGCGTCAAGTCCGCCGAGGGCCCTGGTCCATTAATTCAAGGCTCACACAAGCTGGCGAAGCACAGTTAATTCGACAGCTTCCGCAACGTTTTTGTGGCTGCCGCGGGGGCAAGGGCTTCCTATAGGTTTCGGGAGGCCCAAATGGCGTCACGGCGGTACCGTATCCAGCTTAGCACTATTGGGGTGGGGGTTGTCCTCGCCTTCGCGGAGTTTAAACATGTTGCAGTCAGGGCCCCGCCTGTTCCTCATCCACGAAAGAGGCACAGAAACACAGGGCCATGCAAACCCCTCAGTCCTAGAGGCTTGGGTGGAGGATGGTGGAGGAACTGCCTTGCGCACCGAATGGGCCATCGCGGGCTGTGGCTGTCCGTAGCTCGATGCCTGTGCTGGCTCAATCCGGCTCGTAAGGGGGCGGGACATCGGACTGACAAAGAGAGACGTGCATCGGTCTTGGTCCCGAGCCAGGTCACGCACATCTGCACACATCTACATCTGCACGCAACCCTGCGCATGTTGGATGCCGCGGTTGCGGTCTTATCTTCGAGTTTAGAAACCCTTAAAGCAGAGCAGGCACATGTCCGCATCGGCCACGAAGAGAGTTCCAGAATCCGATGCCGTGGGTGCGCGTAGACAGCACGTAGATACCTGTAGATGCCCATTGCGAGGTCTCAACGATTCTCAACCAGTTCCCTCTAGATAAGCTCCTTTCCCTTGCCATGGTGGACTATTCCAAGTGGGATAGCCTGGTGGCTCGCTCAGCATCCGCGGCATGATCCACAGATCTGTGTGCAAAGCGTTTGGGCTCGTTGTCGCAGCCCTCTTCGCAAGTTTCTTTCGAGTTCTGCGCCGGATCTGAGCAGGATGTCAGCGACGACGAAGAGCGCCCCCGCCCTCATGTATCGAAGCGCCTGGCTTGGGATGGGGAAGCTGGGGAAGCTCTTGACACGGCAATTGGACTTCATGTGCAAGACGCAAACACTGTCGTCATCCAATAGTGTAGTGGAACCAGGATGAATCCCGGATGAGGACAGAGCTAGTGCGAGGGTCACCAACGGAATGCGCCTCTGTAAGGTTTGACACCCCTCAAACTGTGACGATCGGGCGCCAGGCCTGACCCGGGAACACAGTAAGCAATACAGATTGCCAGTCACATTCCACAAACAACTTGCGCCCGTGTTCCTACTCAGAAGCGCATGCGGTTCTTTAGTGGTTTTGCACAGGGAATGGTCTGCTTCTGAGCTGCCTCAGGAGGGAGCGCAAACTGCGCCTGTAGCGCCAGTGGGAGATGTCGATATGGAGGCGTTGGGGTGTGCGGAAAGCTAGTCATCAGGAAATGCGAGCTCTCCGAGGGTGGTAGCATCTGCGATTGTATTTCTGCATTGTGTTTTTGACCGGTCGTTCGATTCCTGAATCTGTGCTTGTGGCTCATAACCTTGTCTGGGGTAGGATGCGGATGACGACGAGCCCTTTGAGACAGAGGTGCGATGCTGTGGGGCCGTCGTGATGTACTTTCTTTTTGAGTTTTGTCTTGGCTTGAGATTCAGGAAGGGGATTCTGGCATGGAAGATGCCGAATGGGCTGTGAGGGTTCAGACATCTGACCTCAGACGATCTCCGTGTCTCATGTCAAGTCATGTCGAGGATGATGCAGCTGAGCCGGGGGAGGACCGGCGAGAGGTCCGGAGCCAAAAAAGTGGAAAGCTCCTTTCGCCTATTGCCACTGCGAGTATGCACGAATATGTACTGCTTTGTTGCTCGCTGGGGGCCTGGGAAGTTTCTGCCGTTCTTAGCTTTGCTGGAACGCATGTCGCAAAGCTTCGAAACTCTTGGCGTGATCGTGTGCGGTGGTCCGTTTGCTCATTCTGTCAGAATGCGTGACAGCACAACTTGTGAAGCAGAGGATGTCAGGGGGTGTGGAGAAGGTCTGACAGGCTGCGCTTTATCGTTGAGGTCCTCTCGTGCTTTTCCTTCGCTGAGGATGTCCTTCAGTGCCGCGCCCTAGCGGAACGCGCGCTCAGGAGTGCCGAGCGGCCTTCAGCGGTTGCGGTATGTTGTGGCATGCTGTGGCGAGCTGCGCTTCGCTGCAGGAATGGAGATGCCGCCGAGGGCGTCCGCCTGCTTGAGAAGGCACAAGGAGTGTGAGACACGGAAAACAAGATGAGCTTTTTCATGAGTTTGGATTGTCGAACCCCGAACCCCGAGGGCTCAGACCCCACGCCACCTTCGCCGATCACAAGCCACAGCTCGAGGCAATGCGTCTGGGAGGCAACAGCTGCCCGGGAGTCGAGGCCGCGTGGTAAGTCCGATAAGGTTAGGGCCACAGGCACCGTAGGGCATGATTACCAGGACCATCGTGATTCAGACATCAAGAAGCCCTGCAACCTCCAACAAACGCAAATAGTCACCCTCTGGAAATTGTTCGGGTTGTGATACGTACGGTCCTTGAACTCATTTAGGCAGTTCAGTGTGTACATTGAGAATCTTGAAACTTCGTACAGTTCTGTGCGTCTTCATGGTCGCATGGTGTAGCTTGGGCAAGGATTTGGGATATACTTGGCTTCCTCTCCCCCTGGTCGGATCGGGTCGTGGTCACCTTAATCCACCGATGCACCCGCAAGCAGTATGCAGCTAATCCCCTGCAGAAACAATCCGATATCATCCGAAGAGTATCCGAAGCCATTTGGGGATCATACAGCTCATACTGCCTGGCCGGGCCTTTTACGCGGCTGTCCTGTGGTGTGACCTGGCCTCCTTGATTTCGGAAGCCCCCCAGAAGAGTTTTTGTGTGTTCCTGAGCAGCCTTAGCGGCTTCTGTGGAGGTGCAAAGCTTCACGGCAAGAGGGGATTCTTCGGATCAGATGTGTAAGAAGTGTAAACGCTACAATTCTAAGCTCACCCCCAGAAGCCGCAAACCAAGGAGTGCCATGCCGTTTTCGTCACCGCCTGGCGGCACGAAGCGACACCGTGGCTTGGGGTTTAGGGTGCTGGATTAGGCTTTTGGATTGAACTGAAGAGCCCGACGGAGCGAAGTAAGCCTCACCAAATCGAAGAATCGCGAATCTCTCCGACGTGGGGATCGCCCTAAATCCTATTTCTGGAGTTCTGGTGACATTTATGGAAAACTAAGATGCTTTTTGGGTTTTTGGGGTGCCTTTGTGTTTCGCATGCGTTTCACCTCTGTGCAGTTTGCGCTCGGAGGATCTTTTCGGGTTTGAGGTTGGTGGTTCGAGAGTCGGGTGGCAAAACGGGTCTTTGATTCGAGGAATGCGGTGGCTTCTCTGGGGTTCATCCACATAAGATGATGTTTAGAAGACGAGGATGCGACGGCAGATGGACGATAGGCATGGGCACAGCCCCTTTCTGGCTGAGCCGACGTTGGTTTCGGCTTTCTGGGCTCGGGGCTTCTGCCATCAACTACTGTCCATGTCTTGCTTTGGTTTGTTTCCTGTTTCCGACCCCATACGGCCTGAAAGCACAGACTCCAAACGTTTAAAAACCCTAGCCCTGAATGCGGCAGAAACCTCAGCTCGGGCATGATCAGGACGACCACTGCTTCGACTTCATCGCTGTCTTGGGCACGATGCTCAGGGCTCGGGCTTCGTTGATGCTTAGTGTTTGGGGTTCAGGGTGGGAGGAAAATTGGTGGCGCAGGCGGGTGGGAAAGAATGCTTGAACCTCAAACCCTCGAGCTCTCAATACCTGCATCCGCATCCGCAGCCCGAAGCCTGATTCTCACGCCCCCCAACTCCGCAGCTTCAGCCCGCAAGCTGAACAACACAATTGTCGAAACCAGAACCGTTCGTGTGTTTAGAGTTCAAGCTTGGGCCTTTCTCCGGCGGCTGTCAGAACTTGTCCCTCGAACCCTACCTTCAAACTGCGAAAGCCGTTCAATCATCAGACAAGGACCACAAGCACTCCCCGAGGATCCCAAGCACCTGCGCAGGACTTCAAGCACAAACGGAGCCCAAAGCTATTTCAATCCCACGCATTCCGGTGATCTTCGGGCGAGGAGCCGCCGGCACCTGCGGAACCCCCGGCCGCCGCGCCTGCGGAGGGTGCGGCTCCGGCCCCAGCCTTTGGGGACTTTGGAGGGTTGATCGGGCTTCGGGTTAGGCACAGGCTTCAGGGAAGCTTGCCGTGGGTTGTTTTTTTCGGTGCAGCGCGGTGCCGTGTCGGGTTTGCAGGTTTTTTTTTTGTTTTTTGAAGGATTTGTGATAGCCTGGGGTCTCTCGATGTCCCCGAGGTAGGAATTATTGGATTCCTCCCGGCCAACAGCGGGTCCTCCCTTAGGGTTTAGGGTTAAGGGCTAAGGGTGTTCCCGACATGTTCAAGCTAGCAGTTATTACGGGCTGAGGCCTTTGGATTCAACGTGTTTTCGACGTTACACTAAACCCTCTAAGCCGTAACCCCTCTAGAATGACCTGGCTGCCAACCTTCAGCCACGAACCCTCTCCGAAGCCTCAACCCGACCATATAGGGGGGACTTAGACTTTCTCCAGGGAGGCATGTTTCAGACACCACTTGGCTCACCAAGTCACAGAGGCGTTTACATTTTCGGGCTTGTCACCTTTTTGGTGACTTCAACATCGCACATCATACTGCTTTATACTGTGCTAGCGCGGTGCAGAGGTATAGACTATGATGTATGCTAGGCTAGACACTGCTGTCTCATACACAGGCCTCAATGCTGCGTGTCTGCACGCTTTCAGCAGAAGAACTGCTCACGACACCCATTGGGGAGTTGACAAACGTGAAGGAGCTTAAGCAGAAAATCGACGAGACTTGTGGGGTGCCACGCTTCAGGCAACGGCTGCTTCTTGAAGGTGTTTCTTTGGATGATACCACGATCTTGGACTCGCCCATGGATCTGCAACTGGTTTTGCTGCCCTTGTTTCGCCCCGAAGACCATTCCCAAGTCCGCGAATTGATAGACGCCGCGAAAGACGGCCGGCTGCCTGAGGTTGAGGCGATCTTGGGGCGACCTCAGGATCCCGACGTAGTCTATGGTCATCCGGTCCATCTGGGCTGCACAGCCCTAACCGAGGCATCAAATCGCGGCCGCGCTGATGTTGTGGAGGTATTGTTGGAAGCAAAGGCCGACAGTGATAAGCCAAATGCATTGAATCAGTACACAGCTCTACACGAAGCAGCTCGGAACGGGCACGTGCAGGTTGTGCGTTTGCTGCTGCAGGCCAGGGCCGACGCGAACAAGCCAAATTTTTGTCGTGAAACGCCGTTGTGGTCTGCGTCGCGTGGGAACCACGTGGAAATCGTTCGTTTGCTTGTGCAGGGCGGGGTTGCGTGCAGCCACTTCGATGCGGCCCTGAAATGCGCAGCTGATTGTGACTATGTGGAAGTTGCGGGTGTGGTTTTGGATGCCATGGCAAAGCAGGCTCCCGCGGACGAGAGTGTGCTAAACGACGCTCTCCATCGTGCTTCTGGCCGTGGCTCTCCAGACATTCTGCGGTTGCTGCTAGCAGCTAGGGCAGACAAAGATGCAGCTAACAGTGATGGCGACACGCCATTGCATTGGGCATGTTCTGCAGGGGACTGCATGTCACCATGCGCAGGCCACCTGGAAGTGGTTCGTCTGTTGTTGACAGCTGCGGCAGATGTAGACAAAGCAAACTCTTCTGGCGATACACCACTTATGGACTCCTGCTTCGAAGGCTATGAGGAAATGTTATCTTGCTTGTTGCTGGCTAGGGCTGATGTCAACAAACTCTGCAGCTTGGGCAAGACAGCACTCATGAAGGCCAGTGTGTATTCCGGTGCAGAGAGAGTCATTCAGTTATTGTTGGATGCCAAGGCAAGCATAAACATGGCAGCGCAAACTGGTGAGACAGCTCTCATGTGTGCATGTAGCGAGGGCCAGGAGGACACCGCCCGCTTCTTGCTGCAGGCCATGGCCGATATTAGCAAAGTTGATTGTTCTGGCCAGACAGCCCTCATGCATGCTTCCTGCAAGGGCCATCTGCAACTAGCTTCCTTGCTGTCCAGGGCCACTGCTGAAGTGAAGGCTAGGGCCGATCCAACGACAAAGCGCTCACCTGGTCACTTCATGCTGCCAAGCGCATGTCGGCGTCGTTTTAGGGGAGCAAGATGATCCCATCAACCAGAAGCTACACAAGATGTGGGTACAGCATTTCTCGAAACAACAGTATTATAATTGTATTATACAAATATTACAATGGTACTACAACGGCATTATCATGTCACTATAATAGTACTATACTCATGGAGATGTTAAGGGCTTTCTGAGTGGCTCCAAAAAGCCTTGGCAAGCACTCGCGAAGCGCTCACGAAGCGCTCGGACCTCGACAGTTGCTCGAAAAGAGATGTTTTGGAGCGCTGGCTGAGGGCTTTCTAAGCAATCGCTGCGTCCCCCCCCCCCCCCCACCCGTCAGACCCCCCTCCCGTAACATTTCCATGATATACTAGGCTCATTGTAAGAACCTTCAGCCGATCCTATGCCACATATTCAGACTAAAAATTGTACAACTCAGCAAGATACAGCACTATCATACTTTCGTAGGGTACTCGTCTAGGCATCATTATGCTCATACTTTTATAGGGTACTATCATAATATAGTGTGCTCATGTGTGCTCGCTGTACTGTGCTGCCATGTTAGGGCCCCTTTTGTGCTTCTTGGGTTTTCAGATATTTTGGGCACTTCAGTTTGAGGGTTGGCATTGGGGTCTTCGCTTCGGGGTTTGATGCCTTTAGCGCCTCTTAAGCTTTTTGTTGCAGCTTTCGTAGGGGGGTGGTATGAGCAGCCTCTGACCATGCATTGGGGAGATTACACCACTTAAACAAACACAAGCAAGCGACGCGGAGTTTGGCGGGGATGTGCGTCGAGCATGTTCTTCCGTACCCCAAGCCCTGAACTGTAAAAGCGCTTAGCTGCGTTGAAGGCTCAGCATCAAACACACTAAGCCTGAATCCCCAAATCCACGCTGCCAAGTCCACAGCCCAAAAGCTAAGGGGCGAGGCAAAACCCGCGGCATCCGGGCACCGTGGCCAAAAGAGACCTATACTGTAGCCTCTTCGCTTCAAGGTCTCTGGCTTCATGGCTTTGGGGCGCGCTGGTTATTTGCAAGGGCATGCAGATGGGCCCAATGTTCGGAGTGTGGCTTAGCCTCTCGATGCTTCAAAATTCCCGGTCCAAGAACTCCAAGCCCCCCCCCCCCAAGCCCTTTGCGCACGCATTGGCCCCACAAGATCCTGAAGCCCCGAACAGAACCCCGATCTTCTTGTATTCGTGAACAAGCCAACAAGGGAAGCACCAGATCCAGCGCACCATGGGTTGCAGGGTTTAAGGGAATGGCTTAACGCTAACCCGGATGCGAAAAGGGCAATGGCATAGCGCGGGCAGGATGGCTTAAGGTAGTACTTGTCGCGCACAGGTCAGGGTATAAGTGTGAGAGATTCAGGATTGCGGCTCTTTCGGTGCTGGAGTGTAGGCTTCAACTCGTTCTCAGTCGTTCCAGCGTGAAAATAGAAGCAGCAAAAACATTCCCAGGCCTCAGGCACGTCTGCTGCGATGCGTTCTAAAGACAAGGCGCCAAAGAGTTAAGCCCTCATGAGTGTCGCAGGTGAGCTTCTGCTGCCCAGCGCAAGGGGCCCATATGCCGCACGGCAGGGGCCAAAGGAAAGGTTGAGGACTTGGGGATTTGAGGATCCTGGGCCGAGCTTGTGCTCCGCCAGATTTGAGCGTTTGGCGTCTTTGGGCGTGATCGAAAGTAGCCCTAACCCCAACACCTAGGAGCAAAAGCAGTTTTGGACTTCAGGCGCCCCACCACTCAGATCCAGCTTTCGAGGCTGCAACATCTGGCTCCAGTGCGGCTGGCTGGCTACAGTGCCTGAGAACCGCAGACTATTTTAGAGGCGGTTCAGGGTTCAGGGTGCTTTAGATTGTAAGGACATGCGAGCATCCCGAGTGAGTCAAGAGGCGGAATGAATGGGATGTTTGGCTCCGAGGCAGAATCCTAATGTGCCAGGCTCTGCTAGGCCCTTGATTCAAATATGAGGAACATAAGTTTTGGAGTGTCCAGGCTGCAAGAGCAGGAGTGTTGAGACCATGTGATTTTCGTATTATGCGATTTTCGCTATGCTGAGACTCGGGATGCACGCACCGTGCCGGGCATCGTCCAATCGTGCCGTGGGTGGTTTTTGATCTGAAGTCCTACGCCCTCCAAAGCATAGAAGCATACAGGCTTGAACCACGCACTTCGCGCCGGAGACGCCACCTACTTCATCACGTGCCGGGCACACGACCCGGCCCACACTGCGGTATGCACCCAAATCGGGTGCGCGTCTTCATAAGTTGCCCATCGAGCTCCTGCACACTGTGTATGCCGGAGCATCTACTTCGCTTCAAGCTCTAGTTCTACGCTAAAACACAGATAGTTAACACACATATGTATAGACACACACACACAAAATGATGTATGTATGTATGCATGCATGCATGTATGCATGTATGTATGTACGTATGTATGTACTTCTGTGTGGGTGTGTGTCTGCGAGCCAGTATGTGCGCTTCCATTTCCCCATTGTATGATGTGTGGTCACAGACACGAAGCACACAGGCATGTTCACATGCCCTTTGCACTTGAATCGAAAAAGGTGGGTCGAGCGAGCGACTCTTCGACTCTCACGCACAGACGCGAACGGATATTCTGCACATTCTGCATGTTTAGGTGGTTAAATGGGCATGCTGAAATTCATCGGCTTGCTGCTGCAGTGCAGGCTTGCATATGGGGCTGCTCGTGGGACACATCTGCTTGGCAGTGTCATTCAGAAGCTGGTGACGAGGTTGTGAACCAGCCAGTGCCTCCAAGAAGGCTGGGGAAGAAGTCTCACCTCCAAGCCTCCTCGTGGCTGGGAAAGAAGGAACGCATCGGCCTCGTGGGCAAAAAGTCGGAAGGCTCCTCTTGCTGCTGTTTCATTGATGCCAGGTGGCCTTAGAAGCCTCAGCGCTGGAACCGTAAGAGCCAGAATTTGTACTTTGAAGCACCCTTGCACCCAGATGTAAAATGGCAAACTGGGCCCCAAGCCGCACTTGAGCCAAAACCAGTGCCCGAAGAGAAGTATCGCATTAAGACCCCTCAGGCACCGACGCTGTGCAACCATCAGCCCTGGCCAGACAGTTTGTAACCTCTTTGAAGCTGTTGAACCTGGTGAAGATACAGTGCCCGTCAGTACCCCAGACCCCAAGCCAAACCAAATCGCTTGGAGGAATTGTTACAGGCTGCCCGAGCACAGCTTGCTGCGGCCACGGCCGCAGCCCCGCGCAGTGTTGCCGCCAAGGCAACAGGGAGACCGATGGAGGACATTTTTTCACGGATTTCGCTCAGGTAATGTGCCAGTTACAGGGATCGCTTGCGAAGCTGTTGTGCATGTGTGTCCCCGGCCTGGAACTACATCACCTCGCTGTTTACAAGCGTCCTATGAAAAACTTGGCGAGGAGATGCGAGGAGTGGCTGCAAGACATGCTACCAGCAACAGCAAGCCGCTGTGAGCAATATCGCGGCCAACATCCAAAGTGCAAAGGTTAATTTGTTGCAGCATGGGCTCCATCGCATGCCCCCCCTGCAGCTGGAGCAAACCCGGTTGACACTCCCTCATCGACCACATGCGAAAGATGACATCAACCAGAACGGATTGAACGCGAAGCGAACAAGTGCAATCGTGTGACGCCGCGACGAGCCTCTGTGACGAGAGGGACCATGATGACCTCTGTAAGCATCGTGCCCGTCATTATTGTGTAGCTTAGTCTTCGGACGTCCCAACGTGGGGCTGAGTTGTTCTGGCTGCTAGTCTGAAAGCTTTTCTGGAAGCACAGGAGCTCGTTGGCCAAGAGAAGCTTCGCCCGTGCTGGCGAATGTGAAACACCTCCAAGCAAAATCCCAAAACAGTGAGCCCACCAGGCACAGGAAAGGCAGTCTGCCTAAACACAACTCTTTTGGTTTTCTTTTTGTTTTTGTTTTGCTGGAACATGGCGGGGAGCGTTGTGCTTTGGGGGAGTGTGGACACTGCTCCAGGTGGATCCCCAACAAAACGGCGCTCGCCCCAGCCTTCTGAGGTGCTCTTCGTGGCTTTGTGAGAGTTACGGGAGTCCGGGAGTCTGCTTCTGCAACATGTGGGTCTGGAGTCGGTTGGAGTGCAACAGCTGCAAGAGCTCGGCTTCTTCGCCGGTGAACCTAAGGAGGCTGCGTTGAGGACAGATATGTCTGGTCACAGACGAAGGCGGCCATCTGCGTAAACTTGTCGCACGCAATGTGACAGTCTGGGAGTCCTTGCTGGGCTTTTGGGCCTTTGCCTTTGCCTTGGCCCTCTCTCGTGCAGGAAGCAGTGGAGATCAACCTCTTTGTGGCGCCTGACACAAAAAGCAAGGACGTCCAGGTGTGAGTCTACTGAGTCTACTGAGTCTACTGCATCTGTATCTGAGGGGAACTGAGGGGAACCTGCGCGAGTGCTGTTGACTGAACAAGGCTTAACAAGGCGGTTCAACAGTGTTCCGGGGGCAGGTCCACATCTCCGAGTCCCACCTGAAGATCGCCGCTTCCGGGCAGGTGCTCCTCGAGGGCGATTGGGAGTTCAAGGCAGGGCACTGTGACGAAGTGGCGTCCGCTTTCCGCATGTCCTGGGCTTCTTAAGGGCCCTTGTTCACATGCAGCACCCTCTTGGTTTGCATGCAAACTGCTGTGCCCCAACACTTGCCAGGTGTGCCCAGAGGAGGCCGGAGTGTTGCAGTGACGTTGAGTGACGTTGAGTGACCTCCTTTTTTTGGGAGACCTACCCAGTTGGCCCATCTTTTGTATCTTTTGTCCGCTTTTGCACCTCAGGATGCGGACTGGGAGCTCGTGTCCTGCCGCGGGCAGAGGGCTCTGCGTTTGTTGGTTCGCAAGGCGAGACGGGGAATGCCTTGGTCAGAAAAAGAGCGATTGGCTCTTAGACAAGGAACCTAATTGATAGTTGCACCACAAGCAGTGTCATTGAAACATGCGCTGCGGTCGCTCGACCCCTTCACGCCTTCATTCACTAGCTCGATCGACCGAAAGCAGGCCGTGATGCCTGGGGGTCTGTCCGTGGCCGCCTGGGTCTCAGCTCCATAGATGCCGGTCTACAGCACGCCTGTTCTCGAAGGGTGCGCGCCGATTGGCTTGCATGAGGATGTTCGGGCGCCTGCATTTTCCGTGCCATGCTTATCTCGCTTGAGGTTTGGTGGAGCAGGATCCTCAAGGGGGAGCCATCCATCGACGTCCAAGGGATCGAGGACGGCTGGTGCTTCCCATGGCTCGAGGATGTGATAAAGAGCATCTTGTAACCTCACTCCCTCACCTTTCGTGATGCCGATTCTACGCCATGTGCAACGACAGGGCCGGCAGCGAGATCGAGACAAGAGCCAGGAGCCACTTGGACTCAGGAAGTCTGGAGCATAGGCCCATATACGCCTAGGCCCCTTCTGGCCCTACCTTGCTCTGGTCTCTTTATTTGTCTCTGCGCAGCACAGGTTCCAGAAGGCCTGGGGTGAAGCCCATGTGCCCATGGCTGCATTATGGAACGGGGCCGAACGTGGGGCTCGGGTCTGAACCTGGCGAAGTCTCCTTGGCGATTCTTGAGGCCATGTTCAGAGAAGCGGTGAAGAACCGACAGCCCATTCCCATCGACGTGTGCTCCCGGCACTGTTATTGGGTGTTATGAGGTCTGGCTGCAGGCGGCGTATCCTCCCGGCAAAGTCAGCTGCTTTCTGTTGTACTTGCGGTCACTTGCGCAGGGCCGTTCTCTGCTGATCGAATTTCCCTAAACTTTTGCAGTGCCTTTTGCGCGTCTTGTTTTGCCAGGGGCCAATGATGACGGTGGACAGGCCAGGGTCGTGCCACAGCCACCGTGGTCTTTGCATGGTTTGGCTTTGATTTTGGATTCTCCCTTTCCGTTCCCTTTCGCCAGAGTGAGGGGTTGGCCTTGAGGGAGCTGGTTTCGACTTGGTGTCCCGTCGCAAGATCATCATATCCACAAGCTGGTCCTATTTGATTGTGTGATCTAGTTACATGTATTCCAAGCCAAGACTTCCAAGGCGGAATGCAGGTGGTTGTGTTGCTTGGGTCTATCATCGTGGAGATGAGAACGTCGAGGTCGCACTGGTTCATGCTGGTTCATCCCAACCCTAGAGCCTGGACATCCTAGGCATGGATAGGCGCAGGAGTCCTCCTCTGGAAGAGCTCCATGCCAGGCGTGTCGGCAGGCGTCTGATGCCGGCTCTCCTGACTTTGCAGTAATAAGACTGCAGGCCCTGTCCGTGGACCCCAGAAAAAGGTGAGACACGGTTCGCCCAGTTGGCCGCACTGCTGGACGGGCAAGAGCTTCTAGTTTTTGCATGAAAGTTCTGCCGGCTTGGGAGCAGACAGGTTGCGCACTGCAGTTTGTGGATGAAGCCGCGGATTCTTCAACAGCCGAGGGAGCGCATGTCTGGTCTGAAACGCCGCGCATCGGATTCATCTCAACAAGATCACCCCCCCCGGTGAATTGCCAAAGACATCAAGCTTAGGGTCCGATGGGATGGCCCGTGTCTTTCGCCCACGGAAGAAGGTCCAGCAGCGCCTTGGCATGGGTTCTTTGAGTTCTATTGGGGAACTCATATTCCTGGCGCTTCGGGCATTGGAGGGCAGTGGTGGCTAAATGTTGGTGTCATTTTTCTCGCTCTCAGCCTGCAGCTCTTGGCCTCGCACTTTGTAGATTTGGGGGCTTGGGGCAGACCTTTCTTCAGGTGGGTCATCAGCGGCCTGGCGGAGAAGGCCGAGGTCCAGGTGGGAGCCGCTGCGAGAGAACTAGTGCCACATAGACTCTGATGGCCTCAGATGAAAAGGTTCTCAAGGCTTCGCTTTGAGGTTTGCGTGGAAGTTGTGACATGTCAGGGTGGCTGGCGACGCGGGGCTCCCCCTGGTGGTGAGGCGCGCAAAGAGTCTCCTCTAAGACTCTAAGACTCTAAGGTCCAAAGCGTGTGCATCAGGGTGAGGCGTCACGTCAAGTCACATTTTGCGCCTCTTCAGCTCTGTGAGCCACATTGCTGCAGGGGATGGCGGGAGTCAGACTGTCTCCCCTGTCCTGCTGTCGTCGATACTGAGGTCCTCACAAAGTCGCAGACTCGCGAACTCCAAAAACTGAGGGCCAAGGTGCGCTTCCAAGCATTTCTGTTTGCCGGAGGCATCTGAGGCACCTTCGCATCTGCCTCTGCAGGATGAAGGGAGTGCAGGTGGTGTACCATATTCTGCTCTCTCGCTCTCTCTCTTTTTTCTCTTGCTCTCTCTCTCTCTCTCTTTCTCTCTCTCTCTCTCTCTCTTTTTCTCTTTCTGTCTGTCTGTGCGCAGGCCAGGAGAGAAGGCCGCAATCCCGACCTCGCACCCATGGCTGCATTGTGGGCTCATGCTAGTCCAGGGGATGTCTGGATGTTGATGGAAGCTTGTGCAAGATTTCGCCGGCTATTCCCGGCAAGATGCGGCCACCGCCTTCTCTCTGCCAGGTTGTGCTGCCACCCAGGAGGCTGCCAACACCGAGATTGCCATTGCCGCCGGACGTGGCCCTGCTGGAGCCTACACATCACACCATATCACACCTCAAGCCATCGGCGAGTAAGAAGAATTCCTGCCACGATTGCTAACATTCTCTTAGCAATGCTTTGGCATGCTTTGGGCACCCTTGGGGCCTTAGTGTGCCTGACATGCTCAAGTGTTGGTGAGGACTCCAGTCTCCCTGCGCCGCTTTTGCTTCCGCCACCCGGTGCTGACGGCGCCGCTCTCAGCCGCGCCGCGGCCATCGCAGCCTCCCAGAGCGGCGGAGGCGAAAGAACCGTGGACGCTACGAGACAATGTCCAGAAGTTTCGCGCAAACACCGTATGATACTGAACAATGCAATGCTGCGCGGTTCGGAAGATCTTCCTGCCATCCGCTTGATATCTGTTGGGCAAACCGTCTGGTGGCAGGCTTGTCGCTTTTCCCAAGCCTGTGCAGCCGCGCGCGTGAGGCCAGAGCTCGTGTGCCTTTGCATCTGCACATAAACTCGATTGCAGGATGTTGCAACAGTAGTGGCTTAGCAAAAGCAACGTAGGCCGACATTGCTGCTTGATCTTTAGGTTTGAACCAGCATTCTGCCTTCGAGCCGAGAAGACGGTCCATCTCCTTGTTACATCCTACCTCGAGTCACTCGGACCACTTGTCTAAACCGAGCCTGGGTGATCGAATGTGACCGTATGGCCGCCGTATGGCCGCCGTATGTCGATAGGCATGATCTGGTCTCCGTGGGAAGACTGTTAGCAAGCCCCGCCGAAGCGGTTGGCCTTCGATGTCCACCGCTCTGCGCATCCGAACCTTTCATCTCCATTCTTTGCCAGCTGCTGGCGAGCTTCGACCCCGCGGATTTGGCCCGCTTGGCGAAGGCAATGGGAAGAGCGAGACGCGGCTGAAACGGAGGGGTTTTCATACCTGCGCCGCATCGCCTAGTTGGGGGTTGGGCTTTCAAAAGGTCCGGGAGGTCAGAGAAGGCCGGCACGGCTCGCAGACTTTGGTGACGCTGGCGGAATTCTTTGTTTGTCTGGACCCTCGAGAGAGGGCACCGAGGGACAGTAGTATTAGCATCCAGGAAAAGGAACTCTCTGGCACTTGACAAATATGAGGCGACTGGTTTTATGCAGCGTTGTAGAAACGTGACGGTTGTCATGTGTGATTGTTTGGGCATATGCCAGAATCTGCATGGCTCGTCTTTCTGCAGATCATGGGCATGTGCTGCAACTGGCCGTTGCAAACCGGCGCAAAGGTGAGCACACAGCAAGTTCAGTGGCAGAGTTTGCGCAAAGCCAGCAACATCCAGCAACTCAGGAGATATGTTGACTCTGATCTTTCCGCGCTCCTGCTCCAGCTCCTTGGCCGTATTTGGTTGCAGCAGGTCACATGGGTTCCCAGGGTAACATTGCCAGGTCGGCTAGGTCTGCTTGGCTCCTTTCTCCAGTGCAGGCAGGGGCTTAGCCGCCTGGCTTACTTCGATGCCGCCTGGCAGCAAGAATCATGTCCCAATTGTTGGTTCAGAACGTGCCCTTCCAGCATGGGCTCCGGCTCCAACCTCCCAGAATGGTTTCGGCACTTAGGGCTTCTACGTGAGTTCATTCGTTGTAGAGGCGGATCGCTTGGTCCAGTTCCTGACCGGACTCAGTGTGGCGCTGCCGGCCAAAGAGCTGGCACCAGCAGCAGAGGACGGCCAGAGTGCTGAAGTGACCTGAAGTGCTGAAGCGCTGCAGTGCTGAAGGGAGGGTGATGGAGTTCTGTGTGATGCGCAGATGGGCCCAGAACGAAACATTAGATGGGAAAGTTTCTAAGTGAGTTCTGAGTTCGGCCCGCATTGATGCCCATGTCCACTGCGCACAAGCTCGTGGTGGCTGCTTGCTGTGCCCACCTAGCCGTTGCAGAGAGGCCTGCAGCACTTGCTACCGACGACGAGTGCGGGTCTGGATCCGGAACTGCCCCCCCCGCTGTGACTCAGAGCGGCCTGTTTACTGGGGCCCCAGGCTGCTGCCACTTGGAGCCTCGGTCGAAAACGCCTGAAACATGGCCATGCATTGCCTAGGTTTGTATCCCAAAGCCTACGCCCTCTACGCATCATCCAGTACAGCAAGTGGCCCCCCTATGCGTACCGACGTCAGATTCACAATGTGAAGCTTCGAAGCTTTCCGAAAGCTGCAGTGAACCACCAGGAGCTGCAGGGCTGGGGGATCACCCTGAACACAACTGCAGGCGCAAGCAGAGCAACTACTGGCCGGGAAAACGTTGGACATGCTAGCTGCTAGCGTTAAGTGCAACATAGTGCAACTGTTCGAGCCTGCTTTCAACCACCCTGGCTGAGGTTTTACATATGGTTCTGGAAGGGTCAGACGTGGGGCTGCGAGATTGGAGCTCGTGCAACAAGTCAGTACTGAAGTGGCCTCCACCCACGGCCCCTCGCCCCGACTTCTTGCCGGAGCATCTTCTGCCTCAGCGACAACGGCTCGTGATAGGTTTGTGCTCTTTCGTTCCGTTCTGAACACCAGGCACTCTCTGTTGGAGATGGCATCGGGGAGCAAAAAAGCGACAGCAAAAAGCGCGATGCAAGGTCGGTGGGTTGCAAGCAGTACGCTGCCAGCACCATGCGTCCGCTTGAGCACTCCTGTCATCTCTCGTCATCTCTTGTTGCTTTTGCAGGGTTCCCTAGGTGAGTTTTTGAGACACCTCACAAGTTGAGGCACTTTGACCGCCATGGCCATGCGAGTCATGCGAGCAGCCATGCTTTGCGCCGCAGTCGGCCTGCTGGGCCTCCGCGCCGCCTTTACGGCCCCGCGTGCCAGCCCGGCCCCGGATGCCTGGCCGAGGAGCTCGGGGATTTCGAGCTCGGAGTCCTCGGAGTCCGCGACCGGTGCTTGGGACTCTGACGCCTCCGCTGCCTCCGCTTTCGGCGACAGTCTGCTGCGCTTTGCGGCCGGCGCTCTGCTCGGCCTGGCGCTGGTCTCCTTCCCCGTGGCACCTGCAAAGGCGGATGTGGAGGATGTGGTGATCCCCGTGGATGACAAGGGCAAGACCACCACCCTGACGAAGGAGCAGCTGGTGCGTGGTAAGCGTCTCTTCAATGCTGCCTGTGCCTCCTGCCACGTGGGTGGTGGCACCCGAACCAACCAGAACGTGGGTCTTGCCATCGAGGAGCTGTCAGGTGCACAGCCCAACCGTGCAAGTGTCGAGGGGCTCGTGGACTACCTGAACAACCCCACCACCTATGATGGATTGAAGGACATCTCGGAAGTGCACCCTTCCATCAAGGGCGGCGACATCTGGCCGAAGATGCGATCCATGAAGCAGCAGGAGCGCGCCGCTGCCCTAACGAGATCACCCACCCCCAATCCACTGCTCTACAACCGAAGCCTGCAAGATTAGCGCAAGATCTAAAATCCTAGACTCAACCTCAGCCCAACCCGGCCATTACACTTGCAGTTCGCAGGACCTGTATGACATGTCCGCCTACATTCTCTACCAGAAACTGTGGCATCAATGTGAGATTTCTCAACCCTGATGTCGTTGGTATCATACCATTTGATGGCGGACCTTTTTTTTTTTTGGGGGGGGGGGGGGGGGGCGATTTGTCCAGAAGTCGTTTGCCTGCTCGTTGCAGCGATAAGGAATCAGACCATCCCAGAGAAGTGGGGCGGCGGAAAGACCTACTACTGAGTCGCCTATGGCCGGTGGAAGTTTTCCTTTAGAGTTTAGGGGCTAGCCGGGGGCAGAAGAAGTTAGTGCTGAGAGTTGTGGAAGATTCAGGGCTTCATTCTCGGAGTAGCATGACCTGATCTGTGGCGCCACGCAGCTGCCAAGCAAAAAGTGCCCACGTCTGGAGGGGAACACTTCAAAGGCCTTACACACGTTTCGTCAAAACCTGCCGGAAAGCCCCCGAGCTCTCGTCCATTCCCGTCAGGAGCTGCGAACTCGCGCAGCGGAGCTCCGGGGCCGCGGGGCGCTGGCTGCCGCGGCCGCGCTGGCGCCCCGGCTGCCCAGAGGAGGCAGCGCGAGCAGCAGACACGCTGCCCACATCTGCCCACGATTCTCAGTGCAGATACGAGAGACCGACGGCGTGACGAGAGACTCGTGTTTTTTCTCGACGGAAGCTAGCTTACTACTCTTCCAGAAGAGTGAAGCGCTTTGTACATTATTCTTTCTAAGCTTCGTAGGGATCGTCGTAGGACATACATGGAGGCTTAGTGTCCAGTTCTCCTCCCTGTTGAGATGGGCGTTCTGTGCGCTGCAATCTTGTGGCTGTTCAGTGAGCCTGTGAAGCTCAGAACAGAAGAGTGCGGCCAACAAAGCGCGGAGATCTCAGAGACAGAAGCCACAAGTACACGTTGGAATTCGCGGAGATTCTCCCGAAGCATTCAGAAACAAACATCCCCATTCCTCTACTTGTACCGAGTTGTACCGCAGTGTACATGGCCATACCCATGCCTTAGCCGCCGAGATTCCCTATGGTGGCCCGTTAGCGTCCCCCCATGCGCCGATGGCTTCCGTGCACGCAGCGATGGCTGCAGCGGACGCTGTGGACGCCCGGAAGCGGTTACAGGCGAGACGGCGAGTGACCGTCTGTTCTCCGAAGCTCTTTGCCCTGAAGCTACCAGAGCTACCCCAAAAAGTCTCGGTGACCAAGCTTTGCCGTGGTTGTCAGTGGTCAGAGGCCCCGAAGCGATGACCCGCACCGCCGCCCCACGTTGCAGCTCCGCGAGGGAGCCGAGGAGAGACACGTTTCGCGCGTTGAGAGGGGGGAAGATTTCGGGAAGGTTTGTGGAGTTCCCTTGTGAGGGTTTGCTCGCGTCACTCCTCTGGCCGTTGCGCATGCTTGTGTTTTGGGGTTCGCCAGGCCAAAGTCCGCCGCGGCTATCCCTGGCTGCCATCCAAGGCCGTGCGGAACCCCGAGGTTGCGGGAGAGGGGTCGGGGGGAAAAGGGGGGGGGGTTTGGCCTCGGCTGAAAGCACCCAAAGTACACTCCATGTGGCGGTGGGAGGAGAGGTTCGCATGTCCAGAGTAGATGTGCCAGGTTTTTGGGTGGTCACGCTGGTCCTGTAGATTGCGCCAATTGAACCATATCTGGTTCATGTACATGGCCATCCATATCGAGCAAGCGCCCTAGATCAATCGGCTGGGTGGAGAGGCCCTGCAGCCATTTACGCCTTGCCTGGTCAATGTCGAGGCTTGGCCTGGCACCGTTCTGCAAACTTGTTTTAGTGGACTGCAGCAAGTCGCTTGGAAGTGTTAGCTAAAACCGTTGAACTATTCATTTGGCGAATTTCGGTGCTGCCTGCGGAGGCCGCCGAAGGCGACGTCCTTGGGGTTGCGCTCTACAGCGGGTGCTCTGGCACGGAACCAAAAAGAGGTCTTAGACTTCCCGGTCTCCTCCAATGAGGATCTTGAATGGACACATGCCTGCTGATCAGCCTTCACTTCCACTGGCTGCCACTGGCCTCGAGGCTCGGCTCCATCGCCGCGCGCATGCTGTGCACGACTGCGTACGCGTCCCGGCGCAGCGAGTCAGCCAGAAGTTGCTTCAAGGGTTCCGGATGAGGCTTGAGAGTCGGGCCTTCACATGGGACCGTAGAGCTACCGGTAGAGCTGTTAAGCAAGGTGGTCCGTGACGGGTAGAGCCGCTTGTGGCCTTGATGTCGGGGCGAACACGCCCTGCATCAAGCTGCCAAAAAAGCGCTGCGAGACCAGGACCCCCCAACATACCAGGTCCCAAGGCTTAGAACCGCGCCCTTTCCAGCATTTGGGGTGCTTGAGGGTTTTGGTTGCGGGCAGTCTAAGAACTTTCAATCGGTTGAGAAGCATCCATGGCATCTATGGCATCGCTGACAACAATCGGCTGGTTTCTTTGTTCAATCTT